>NJRP01000016.1:679972-875165 GCA_003063835.1 Aphaenogaster floridana | reverse complement strand
GTTTTTCGTGATAAAGACAAGCGTCTTGCTGAGAATTGCCGTCATAACTATTAAAGACACGCGAGACTTGGTGCAAATCTAATTGCGCAATCGACCATCGCGAATGCAGTATCTCAAACAATGTCGGTATCTGCGGATTCCGAGTGCAATCTCTCATAGTTGGCAACGTATCCCATCGGAACAGCGGACGGGCGACGAAAAATAACGAAAATCCGCTCATCCATGCGACGTGGTGTCGGCGCGACGATTCATTTCGGGATAGTTAAATCAGAACCGCAGTACGCCAGTCATCGAAAACGCGTCGAAGGCACGCATATAACACCAACGCGACTCGTATCGCACGTACACCGCGAACGTGCCCAGTGTCATATACGCGTGTACGTTTACGCACACATAAGTATGCGCTGGCCAGACAGAACGAGTCGGTATTAATAGAAGCGTAGTTCGACATAGAGTTGTTGCCGGCCGTCAGGCAATGTTTGTGTATACCGAAAAATATGTATTCGCGTACGTATACGTACATATGTGCGCGATGGTACGCTCGGCGATATCGATATCGAGCGTACCCGCTCGGGAAACGAACTGATATTAATAGAAACGTAGTCCGACGGTTATAGTTGTTGTCGTCAACTATTAAGTGATCCTCTAACGAGTCGGGGGATCGTTGATACGGGACAATTTTTCGAAACCAATCCACCGAATGCGAGCGCTGAAGCGATGAAACGTGCGCCGGTCGCGAGGCCCGACGTCGCCATGTTCCGACGGCCGACGGTACGCCATGTTGGAACCCTGCTACTCCAATCCAATCTCGCCTAACCGAATGCATCGGACTCCCTTGTCGGGTGCAGGTAGTAGACCCGTTTTTTTACGAAAATAACTATCAATATTCTTCAAGGGTAAATATTACGCGAGATGTGTCAACAATTTCTGGTAAAAAGCGTACATTTCGATGTCAGCTTGAAAGTGACAAAAGTTTGTGGTTTGTAGGATTCTTCCCACTGTAACCATAGATTTGTTCCGGCGTTCATTAATCTTATCTTTTCAAATTTTTCTCTCCCTAGCACTTAAGTGTCTAATAAATTAGAAAACGAGTAAACTTTATTACGTGATTATATTTTCTAGCCGATACATATTTGAATATATTTGAATATATTTGATACTAAAATGTTTCAAATGACACGCTTTATATTTCACGAAATATTAGATTTACTTTTAATTAATACAATCAATAAAAAATAATTTGCACTCTATTTTAAATGATAACAGACTGCTGAAGTTGTATAATACCTACATCTCTAATTTCTAAAAGTTCTTAAAAATGTAATCTGTTAAATACAAAATTATCTTTTGCAGTAATTAATATTTTTATTTTAATCAATGTTTTTTTATAAATATATAAGTGTTGAAACTATTTTTGTATTAACATCTTAATTTCAAATTTTTTAAAAAGTTTTAATATAATTAATATGTTTTTTTATAAATATATAAGTATTGGAACTATTTTTGTATTAACATCTTAATTTCAACTTTTTTTAAAAGTTCTAATATAATTAATTTATATTACACTTACTTATAATTAATATTATAAAATAACAATGTTACTCTATCTCTTTATCTTTATTTTGTTATTATTTCATTTCAATTTCTTGAATCTGCTGAAATTTTATATTTAGTGAAAATAGAATATAATAATAATATTAAAATACGCGCATGCATAGTTAAAAAGTATGATAAATGAAACATTTCTTAATAATTATTTCATTGGTTCTCAAAAAGCTACATGAAACTTTGGCATTAATACTTCCTGCGTGTTCCGACGGGCGATGCGTCGCATACATCGTCTTATGTAAAGTACTTTTTAAAAAGATGTTCAAGAAAAATATATAAACAGATGATAAATGTTTTATAAAAATATATAATTAAACACTGGTTAACATGTTTGTTGTAACTCTATTAAGTGCAGATCTGTGAATGTGTTACTTATTGATAAACCTTGCAGAATTTTATCGCTAATGCCGAAACTCTAATTTTATTGCAAGTTTGTACAATATTTAATTCTATTATTAATATACGGCATAAAATATATATCTCAGACTTTGATAAATTATAAATAAAACGGGTAAAATTATTTCTCCAATTGAATGCTATCATATGTGTAACATAATTTCATGAATATAATTGCATTTAAAAATCGATGGCCAGTACAAGCCTAGAGCGTACATGCGATAAATTAAATTTAATGAAACAATGTTTTAATTATTAAATTTAATGAAACATGTTTTAATTATATTATATGAATATAATTATTCAAAGTTTTTATGAATAGAATTTATCAGACATCTTGTGCTATTGTTGCACGTTATCATATGTCATACAATGTTATCATGGCATTTTGTAAATTATTTCGTAGTAGAAAATTTTTCTCATTCTTTCCATTTAATGAATGTACGAAATACTCAAATTATATTCATTATATTTATAATGAAACAAAAGAAACAATAATAATGGAAATATAATATGTAAAATGCACCTCGCCCGCTTTCCAATATGTTAAAAAAAACTACAAGAGTAAAAATAAGTAAATACTTTGTAAAATATTGTATTAGTATTTAGCAATAATTTGTAATATTGCATTAATCTGAAATTTAATGATATTTAAACAAAGGGATATCTCCTTCATTCGCGATTGTTTCAAGTGCAAGCGCACCTGTACAAAAATGATAGTAATTTGACCACTCATTTTACTTTACAAAGTACAACGTCGCTTCGCTAATAATTTTGTGAGCGCTTCGACGAGAATAGTCGGCCGAATACAGTGTTTCAAAATATTAATCAAGACCAAGCCCCTCAACAAATGTATATGCCTGAGCGAAAACGAATAAAGAAAGTGTATTTACGAAAGCAGTGCGTACCACGTGTGCGTCATAAATCATTTCGCTGACTCCTCTAATTATAAGTATGACTATCGCCGCTATCGCATCGTCGCGCATTTAATGCCGGAGGGTAGAGTAACAGTGAGTTTTCTTGTGATAACTTTGCCTTTTTCTTCACGACTGGAACGAAAAAAACACGCAAAAAGGGCCGACAGAAGAATTCCATACGAGCGAAAGATTAGTACGAGTAAATAAATGGTTTACTGAGAATGTCAAAACATTTTCTCATAATTGCTTTTCTTTCTGGTTCTTATTTTGGCATGTAATAATATTCTTTTGTATATTTTTTTGCTTGTGCTCTACATTGCGGTCTTGATAAATGTTCACTGCAGAGATTCGGCATTTCTTTAGAGTGTTATAATATATTTCACTTAACTTCCTATGCCATGTAACTTTTAATGTTAGACGTAGTACATTTCTATACACTTGATAATTTAATAAAGAATTGTTTTAATATACCGAGAGTTTTAATATGCTTGAGATTAGATTAAAATTGATAACTTGCCAAATGACGTGTATGAATTCGTCATGTTTCTAAGCCATGTAACATGAACAAAATTTTATTACCTTTTTTATAAAAAGTAATAAGTTTAAAATATTTTAATTAATAGTAGATACATTATTTAATAAGACTTTTTTATAATGTTCTACCAAAAAAGTTTTAATCTGTAATTTATTTAACTTATATATAAATTCGATTTGCCCAGTTTCCGTAGAAGAAGTATGAAAGACTCTGGCCATAGATGTACATAGATTTCAAAATATTTTCGATAACCGTGATACTGATATCAGCATCATGAACCAACGCCGCTGGAAGATATATTGCGCGTGCCTCCCAAAATATTACTTCCCGTACATCATGTGTATACATAGGTACTCCATAGATATCATGCGCCATTATCGGTACCGCATCGATACCTAACGCCGAAACTCTAATCGCTCGTACTTCGAATGAAAATTAACTGCCGACGCCGTTCTGTCGTTTTCGGTGATCTTTCGGCGTATTTCGTACTAAGATATATGATACGAAAGATACTTTTTTATTAGTTAATTATAATTAATACCTGAAAATCTTGTCAGCGTCAAATACCAACCTTTTGATGAAATAGTTGCTATAGTTTAGAGAGGGAGAGAGAAAGAGCGATATCTTCTTGCACAATTTCAGCTTACGATCAAAACTTTATACATGTCACATTTTACACATTTTAATGTCACTTCAGAGAATAAATTATTAGATATAAAATGTGTGTAGATTATCGAACTGGACATCCGTACACCTGCGAATTTTACTGACTACTGAGTCAGGTATGTGCGTTTCTCTGTTAGCTCCGAGGTAAGACTCTTGAGTCTCGGTAACCTTGAATTTCGTAATTCGCGTATGCGGCGATACAATGGGCAAGTCTTTTAGGGGATTGGTCAATAATAAATCAAAATGTAGACAAATCCGTATATTTGAATGGACTGAAACTCTAACAAAGAATAGAAGGAAGAGAGAGAATAGAAGAGAAGCGAAGAGAGAGAGAGAGAGAGAGAGAGAGAGGGAGGGAGAGAGAGAGAGGAAGGGAGAGAGAGAGAAACAGAGAGAGAGAGAGAGAGAGAGAGAGAGAGAGTAGAAATAAAATCGGGCAGAAGTAAGAAGAATGGATTAAAAAATCAAAGCGAACAGTGTAGATATTAAAAGAGGTCGAATTGAAATGGTATAAATAAAATTCGCAGACAGACTTACGTGCACGAGGACAAACATGAAAAATTATATAATATAAACGGAGAAATGTTATGTTTAGTAATTGTGCGTATTAAAAAAGGCAATCCTTAACTATGGGATTTAATTAATTTAATTTAACGCAACTAAATATATTAATTTAATTAAATTAAAAGATGGTATCTGAGAGAAATTATCTAAATTTTTATTAATTAATTTATTATTAATTAATTAATTTATGTGTGTAGAACATTTATGTGGAAGATTTTAAAAAGAAATTAAAAATACACTTATGATAATATTAAATATTACATCAACGAATTGCAGCTTAAATTTTTTCTTATTTTTGGTCTGACTATAATTCTGCAAAATAGTTTAACACGTTCCACGTAGCTCTGTCTCTTTAGGTAGACGTGGCGTGAAATTCGCAAGGAGACGGGACCTTGAATCTTGCAAATTGCGTATTTGGAATTCCGATAAGCTTTTTTGGGCATCCGGCAGTAAATCAGCGCGTGCAAATCTGCCCATTTTGACGGTTCAAGGTGTACGTGAAAGGGGCAGCGTGAACGGAACAGGGAGACGAACAACCTGTCCGTTCTCTCGATTTCTAGTCGGTCGTCACACTATTCAAGTAAAACTGGACCAGAGCAGGTACCCTCCTGCATTTGTTTTGCATAACTGTCTAACCCCTTGTAACCAAACCCTTCTTAGCTTCAGGAGTCAACCGCCTCGGGCTGTTGCGACTTCGGGTCACGAAAGCAAGTGGAACGGTCTGTGAGACTGCTCCGCTTTCGCTTCATCGGCACCCTGCAGATTCTCGAGTCGTAAAACCGATCATAGATTCGCTCTGCTTCAGTTACAATGAATGTCGAAGGCCGTCGGAAGCCTTTGCGGATTCGGATAGCGAACAGTGATACGTAAGATAGGTTTGCGAATGTGATGTATTTCGAGATCTACATGAAATCCGCCGCAACGAAAATGTTTTACGTTTTCTCTAAGTAATATGGAAGTGATTAGATTTCCACGAATATCATCACACGGAAAAAAAAGAATGGTTATGCCAATGGTTGACACAAACAGATTTCTGTGCGAGCCAACCAGAATCTGGTTGGCACAACCATTTTTTTTTTCCGTGCAGATTTAATGTAGTTTATGCTAAGAGATTTTTTGGGGCTTACTCAAAAATACATTAACTTGTATTTTATAAATATTATTTAAATATATTTAATAAATATATAACTAAAATATTATTTATATATGTGTATATATATATATATATATATATATAATTTAAATAAAGGTATGTGTGTATACACACACACACACACACACACACACACACACACACACATATAGTAACTATCGTCTATGTCAAAGTGTCGTGTTAAAAAAAGGGTTTAATGCCCATTATCCGTTGAACCATCCAACGGAAAGTTGCGTGTCATGTATGGTTCGTGAAAAAATTGCATATTGCGCGTATCGCGCGTAGATAAAGTATTTCCTCGCCTTTTTAACTACACGCTCGTTACTGCACGAGTGCGCAGCGGGCTATAATTTTCATGAAACGAGAGAGATATATTATTGCGTATCTACATTTTTAAAAAGCTGTAACGTCTTATTTCGGTCTCTCGCTAATTGCTCAATATCGTTCGCGTACTTTGCGCATCGTAATTATATCGTGGTATAAAACAAGATATAATTTTGAATTCTTTTCTTTCTCGTACCTTTATTTAAATTAAAAAAAAGAAAAAGTGATTACCTCGGTAGCCTTGAGAGGGCGGCGAAGTCTGGTAGCCTAAAGAGAAGATTCCGTTGTGTGAAAAGATAAACTGTTAGCAGATAGTGGCGATCATCGCAACAGATGGTCCCAAGCTCTAATAATGATAAATGAATAAGTGGCAGAATGAGTTCCTTTAACGGTCTCATTGATTCGATTTGATTAATGGTTCTCTATAGTCTTTGTGTTTTTTGTACCCGGTGAAAATTATCACTCTACTTTTGTCCATTAAAAACACCTCCCGCTTGTTTACATCACAGTTGTGCATGCTTAATTTTTGACACATAAACCACGCAAACTAATGTAAAAGTAATTCTAATAAATTTCCGTAACGACGAGTAATTTTGTCAAAATATAACTGATCTTACTGGTCTAATAATACGATTCTGAAGCTGCGAGCAAAGAAATACGAATTTTAAGAAGAAGATGCGTGGACTTGAGGAGCGACATCTTGTCGAGTATTAATCATACCTGATTATATGACTTCTGCGCGAAATACACTGTTTCGGCAATTTTGAATTCAAGTTTTTGAATTGAATACACAGATACTATCTCTCTTTTGAGTATATATATAGATGTGTTTGTGTGTGTGTGTGTGTGTGTGTGTGTGTGTGTGTGTGTGTACTACAGAACTAAATTAAATTTAATTCAATAAAATGTCCCAAATGTCTTCTGATATTTCGTGACAAAAAACTGTTTTCTGTTACTTATATTATTAGCAGTTTTCATATAACAACGTTTTCGTACGAAATATGCATATCCTAATTAGAAATGATTAGTCGAATCGACATTGATGCGTCGATGAATGATCGATGTCAAATACTGGTTAATATTTTTGTCATTTTCGATCATCATAATTGTTTTATGTTAATTGAGCAAATATAAAGTATTAAATGCGAATATAGATAAGATTTCTATTTCTTTCGGTCAATTCTATACCAAATTGAGACAAAGTTAGAAAACACAGTACATACATATATATTGTGTATTTGATGTAGAATTAGCCGAAAAACAATAGAAATTTTATAGACATATTTGCAATTGCTCAATTAACATAAAAATAATTATGATGAGGTCGAAGATGACAAAAATATCAACCAAGATTTGACATCGATTCGACTAATCATTTCTCGCTGGGATACTTGTTCGAAGTTATATGTTATAATTTAAAAATATTGCTCGATATAAAATACCTTTATATGGCCATTGATATAAGGAAGTAAAAGCTCTAAATAATTGTCAGTATCCACGCGATTGTTAAAGTTAGGCATAGCAGGTTGACTGTTATCCAATTTTAATCTGCAACTGAGTGCCACCTACCACAAGTCGTCGTGTGCATGTCATTAAGTATAAACCATGTTATTTTCACACCGATAACGATCTGCGGCCGACCGATGTGTCGAAATGGAACAGTCGCGATATATCGCGACGCATTCAAACTGGCATCTAGATAGCTCGTTGAAAAAATGTATTCGCACAAATCGATACAACTTGCAACAATTCTCTCTTATGGCACTTGATGAACATATTTGTAGAGTCATGCAGAAATTGACGTAATTTTACAATGATCAACCGGCTGACGAATCAATCATGGCAAATGTCAAAATGCTTCCCTATCTCCGCGGTTGCCCATGATGATGAAGAATTTACATGCCAACAACAAATACTATAATACTATAAATAAATGTTGTAACCGTAGAGCTTACGCTATGGTCGACTATATCTATATGTTATAGGTATTTAAATATTGCAAATAATTAATAGTTTCAATTTTGTTAAAGGTTCATGTTGAACGACTATTATGACATTACTTATGTCAACGTTGCTCTTTTCTCAACGTATATACTTTATTTTCTGGCAAAAATTTAGTTGCCCCGTAACAAAAACATCTAACTGTTTTATTATTATATTTAATACGTTTTCGGAATCTTATGTATATCTTGGTAATTTAACCTGTCTTCAAGTTTCATATTTTTATAATAAGATAGTTTTTTTATCGTTCGCCGGAATAATGGATGTTTCTGAGAATTATTTAGCATATATTCGAAAAATTGGAAATAGGAGGCAAGATATGTAAATCTCAATTGTTTAAATAAGATGAAGTGAGACACTGACGGAAGTTGAAACGTCGCGTAACAAACGGCGGTGAGTATACCAAAACGTAAGAGGAAATGAATGAGAATGGAGCAAACAGGATGGCGTAGAGCGAACAGAATGAGTAGCGCGGAATTCGAGGGTGAAAGTGGGCTAGAATTCAGGGTAAGGGGTAGTTCGGCTAATGCGTGATGATTAAACTAACGGGTGCTACCAATCACCCTGCCACGAAAACCCTCTGATCTTCTCTGCTGCACGTTCAAACTCCGCCTCTGCTCATCTTTCGAATATTCATTCTCTTTTGTTTCTATTTCTTTTCCGTCGCTATCCTTGACACGCTTCCCATGAAAATTTCTTTAAAACTGCGAGATATGTAGCTAATATATTAAGCATTAATGGTGATATTTAGTAAATTCTCGATAAAATTGAAGCATCGACAATGATATATACTTTCGTAATATTCTTTTAATGTTATATATAAAATAAAAACAAATCAAGAGGGTTTAGTTGCAACTGTTTTCCAACTTATTTGTTCGATGTCAACTACAATTGTCCCACTACGCTTCTGGAGCAACGGAAAGAAAGCGTATGATTCGAAAAACGCGAAGTTTTCTCTTAGTATTTCGATCTTTGCGTCAATGCCTTACAAATTTATAGTTATATTTATCGAAGTGGCATAAAAGATATCAGTGAAACTATGTCCCTCGAGTGAGAGAGCGTGGAAGTCAAAGCAAGAACGATGATAGATGTGACAAGTCGAGAATGCTCTGCAAGTTTGTAAAATCTCCTTTGGATAAATTTACGTTACATATTTTTTTGTTTTCTCGTGCATAATTACAAATATCGATAGATGAAAGGTAGATACAGAATAGAAAATACATATTTTATATTTAAAGCTCCATTCTACGACTGTTTGCAATTTTCAATAAGATGTACTAAGATCGAAAAAATTAGCAGCGTTGTTATGTGAGAAACTTAATAATTACTTAAAAGATAAAAAATTATAATAGTGATTTAAGGATCAGAAAGAAGTCATGATATATCTTTTCTAAAATAAAATTATAATCTTCATTTATCAGATCCCGAAAAATTATTTTTAATTATTTTTATTAAATTCTTTATAGTTATATTTATGTATCATTGTGTTTTTAACATCAAAGAACTACTATTTTTTTATTTCTAGTCGTAGCATATCCTATGTGAGGATTACAAACGTTCGTAGAACGAAGCTCTGAAGGGAGAATACGTCAGAGGAAGATGGGAACCGGAGGTAGAAAAAGATGAGGGAAGAAAGCGTCATCTGTGGTGGTTCCCAATCCTTTTTCGGCCGCAGTCTCCGCGAGCAGGAAAGAAAAATGGTTCTCTTGGATTTTCGACCAGTTAGACTCTATCCCCTCTTACGTTTACCTCCGTTCAACCAGTTTTCAACGTAAATACTTTGTTATGTCCACAGTTTTACAACATTCCGGAAACACTCTAAAATAATGAAACTGAAAAAATTTCTCATCATCATTGTCTAGTTATATTATTAATTTCTTTACTTTACAAAAAGCTACAATAACTGAAATCTTGAAACTTTTTATTCCATATCTAGCAATTCAAAAACGTCCTAGCAATTTATAAGATTATATCAAATATCTTTCGATATTTTAATAATTTAGACAATCTTATTTTTATTATTATTAATATAAAGTAAGAAGAAGCTTGATATATTTATAAATTTAATTAAGTGAAAATTTTGAATTATGTTTATAATCTCTGATGTTTATCTGCAAAAATATGTAGGATCACAATACACCAAAAACAAAAAACCTGAATAAATATAGTCGATAAATGTATACGAGGTATTTGTGAAAGCATTTGAAATACAATCGTTGTGATTGAAGTACCGTGTGCAAGAATATTTCTCGTTTGCGTCGAACTTACAAAGTAGCGTATCCGCCACGTCGCAGCGTTTTCGTGGTAGTTACAGCAGTGATGGGGAAAGAGCGAAGTAAAGCCAGCGAGTTCCCCGGCGTTGTTCGCTTGCGTCCCAGCGCGTAACAAAAGCGTGATAAATCGAGTACATTAATTCGCATTTTACCTTTGTTTGCGTTATGGAATACAATATTAAATGGAATGGGCGCACAATAGATAATACTGGGCGCCATCATTTACGTTGGAGCGCCAAGCGGACAAGAGCGAGACGTTGCTTAAGTTGTCCAGGGGGTTGCCTGGAATTTCGCTCCAGCAATTACCTGTTTGTTTTACCGCCGTTGAAATTTCTTTGTTTTGCTTGGCGTTAAAGGTAGCGCACAACGACGATCCAATATTTGACAATTATATGTTATTTCGATTTAAGAATAATCTCGGTATCTTCTCTTTAATATTTTTGTGATCTCGGATTTGCATTATTATACCGACGTACAATAATAAAATAATATATAAATGTATGTATTTGATATGCAAAATTAAAATGCAGGTTTGCTATTTCTACGGTATTATTGTTATGCAAAATACAATTGTAATAAATTATAAAAAGAAGTTTCGATTTTTATTTTATTTATTAATCAGTTGCCGATTTTTACTCTCTGGTGGATGACATTCCGCTCTGAGTCTGCCACCGAAACTTAAGGTCGGTGGAACTCGCTAGCTGCAGATGGTGTTGGCAGGCTTGGGTGACGCATGGATTCGATTTCTGGGAGCTCGTGATTCCGCTCGGTTAGCTCCCGCGTCACTCCCAGCAAACCCCATTACCCGATCCCTCGCCTCTGCCGTACCGCCATTTCTATCCCGCTCAGTGTCGTGGAATCTAGCTTCCTACGCAGCCTAGCACAGTATCCACATCCACCTAATGTACATACGAATTATGTCATTGCCACATACATGGACAGACAGTTACGGTAAAGAAAGGCTCGAGGAATGATAGTAATATTGTTTTAAATGTTTATTTTATATCGTTCTTTCTTTAAGATTTGTTTGATTGAAACGATTATCCCCCCATATTTGTGAGAATTTTTGAATAATTGTAAATGTGCGTATATAGATTTTGAATATATCTCTATTGTTATACGAATATTCGCGCATATATTTTATAATCGTAAAACTATACGAGGTATAAATTAATAAAGAGTTAAGTTTTATTAGTTATATAATTTAGTGAAATTAAGCTTATTTCTCTAAAAGTTTGATTTTATTCTTTTTTTTAAAATAAAGTATACAATGCGTAGCGGAAGTAATTGCAAACGACACGACTCATTATATGCATGAATAAACTCAACTTTCGAGACCAATCGATTATCTGCCCGCTCCCCGCAATGCTTGTCGTTCAGGATCCTCCACCACTTCCTGCCACCCCACCGATATTCATTACTCCCAGCAATGGTGAAGTAATTTAATTTGTTGCAGGATTTGTGGAATGTTAATGAAAACAGGACAGGCATCCCTATACCAATTTCTGATTAAACTTTGGAGCAAACTGAACATTGAAGGCATTGAAAATAGTTTGCAACCTTCAATAGACAATCCTTTTTTTCTTTACAAAATTATAGTTAATCCATAAACGATATATTTCTTTAAATAACTTTATTACAAAATTGGTATAGTTATCTATGAATTACTAATTAAAATGATATTAAAAATTATGGAATTAATTTCGATGAAATAAAAACTTATCATAATTAGCATGAAAAATTCTGCCGTTTGCAAAAAGTATTGTCTTATAAAATTACTTTAAATGATTCTTAATCATAAAAATAATGTAAGAATATCGATAAAGTATTTGAATGTAACATATCATCTATGTAATTTGTAGGTACTATTTTGTCAATGAATTCAAGAAGTAATTCTAACATTTATCTTTGCTGGACCAAAGATTGCAGATTCTAGTTTGCATGTCGATGTTTGGTCGCGTGTATGGGCGAGTCTGGGTCGAGAACAACGTAGCTCGACGTCCGGCAGTTCAGGAGGGTGGAACAGGGATGAGGGTACTCGCTCAACCCGGTAATGGAATACCTTCGCGAAGGAACGCAATCACGCTGATGTTTCGGAACCCCAAGGCTGCCACGAGGGATTTCTGCGTTCATGAACAGATCAGGCCTGCGCGCTCCTTCTTCCTCTTTTGCTCGTTTCTCTAATTCTTAGACGTTTCCTCTTTGTTTGACTTTGTTCGATCAATGAAGTAACACGAACAACATCTTTTTAATATTACTTTCTACTACATACATTAACGTAATTATATATGTATATTATTTTCAGTAATTTTGTTAATTAGCAATTTTTTCAAATTTTACAAGAATTGAATGTAAATCTATAATATTTTCTTGTGAAAATTTCTCATAAAATTATAGTAATATTATAATCTTCTATACGTCAGTTTTTGACAAATTTTATATTTTCGTAAATATGAATCATCAAGTCGCCCAGAACTGCTTCTTGTCGACTTTTTCCTGGCATTTTTCTTCTTGCACTGAGCAACACATAACCCATCTTATCCCCAAGACACCACTACACGCGAGGCGCGAAATCTTCCTCACTAAGACTCCGTCAAAGTTATGAATTCTTTCGAAAATCTTGGTGGTGATCCTTCGAAGTTGCGCGCTCGACAGGGATCAAAGAACTTGGCGTGGCAATGTCTGAGGGATGGAAAGGGGGTGGATCAAGTCGCCTTAGGATGAAGCTTCAGGCATCTCCAACGGAAGAGCTGAACGAAGACGAAGACAACGAAGAAGAAAAACGAAAGAGCGAAAGAGGAAAGAAGGACGAGAACGCGAGTATAAGATGAGGGTTTTTGGTGAGAGGGACACTGGAGGGGTGGCAGGGGGGATCAGTGGAAAGGGATGAGAGAATCGTGGAGTTTGAGACGACGTTGAGGAAGGAAAGGGGAAGGCGCAAGCAACGCGGAATACAAAGCAGCGGCCGAAGAACTATCGGGTAAGAGAAGGGAAGAATGGAAGAGGGACGAGAAGGTGGAGAGGGTGCACAGAGCCCAGAGCGCCTTCCCAAAGACCAGACCTCCTGCTGTCTATTCAAACCGCATGAGATTTACCGCCGTGGATAATCTGTAAATATATTTATTTTGATTTTGTACACAACATGATTTTATTTCGTCGTCTTGCATGTTGCACACTCTTTTTTCTTCACTCAAATCTACTTCAGAAAAGAGGAAAGATGAGAGTGCAGCTCTTACTTTTGTTTTCGTGCAAAACTCGAAAAATGATTCTATCACTTTTCTATATTTAAATTACAAGAAATACTAAATTAATATATTTTCATAGAATAAAAAATATATATAGGTTGTTTAAAATCGTGAAATGGGATTTTAGACACATGTTAGTGAATTTTTAATAATCTTTATGTTTGAAATTAAATGTTTAGTTATATATGAATCAATTCTTATACAGAATAAAAAAAAAATGATCGCCTTTTTACTATTTTAAATATTTATCCAAATTGGAAAATGCTTATTCATTCTTAGAAGTTTATCTCTTTTTATCCAGATCAATCATTTATATAAACGGATAACGCCTAAAACCATTTGCGGTATGCTCTCCATAAACTGATCCTCGATCATAGGCGCTAATCAAAGGAACGCCAGATTTATCGTCCGCCATTCCACATTTGCGCGGACACTGTGCACCCGTAGTTCCCGCAAGGACGGTTTGACGAAGGAGATGCGAGAGAAGGTCGAATCGAGGGCAAGGGGATGAACAGAGACGGTCCGTGCGACAGCCACGAGGGAGCAGAGAACAGGGAGACGGGAAACACAAGCGGAGGGAACGAAGAGAGGAACGAAGGCCGCCATGATATCAGTCTTGCTTGCGCCGACAGTTCGTCATTTGTCACTGTCGCGGCCATTAATAACTCCGCCATTCTGTCACTGTGGATAATACGAGTAGGTCTCCGCACTTGGGCTGTTGTAGCTGTTGGATCTGGGTAGGGGTGGTGTTCCGTTCAATTCAGTTCAGTTTAAGGGGTCGCTGCGACGGATTGGAAGGGCATGCTATTTAAGGGGATGTCACTCATATCGGACCATCATGGCGTGCAAGTCTCCGTGTCCAACTTGGCCGACATCGCTGATGCGAATGATGTTCCGTATCTTCTCGGTTGAAGTGTGGATTTCTTTCCCTCCTTTTTCGGGATGTCCCTTCGGACCTTTATCCACCGGGATCAAGATACGCATTAGATCCGAGTCTATGTACAGGGTTTTTATGCGAGTTATAGGCTGAAATTTCCGCAGTGCGGTACCTCCCAAAAAAGAAAAAAAAATTACGAGAACTCCTACATCACACTTGCACGCCAAACTGTCTCGCTAGAGTTTTTATTGTGTCCGAATTGCGAAAGGTGCGGAGAATTATTGTGAAAGCACCAACGTGTGGGCGTTAACGCCAGAGAGCTCGTGTGGTACAGACGAGAAGGGTTGGGGATGGTTCTGCAGCTTGTTGGTATTATATAAGCGTGCTCGACGAGCGGCCATTTCAAAAATGAAAAAAAATAACGAAAAAAAAGGTTACGTCCTGGGGTCTTCCATGATGCCCGCTGCCGACACGGCTTTTTAATTAGAGCCGGCAGCGCACCAACACCTGACATTGTGCAACACCAACTCCTTTATCAAAGTATCATTCTCGTTTCGTCGAATTTCAGCAAGAATGGTGTACGCACAGGCCGATAAAAAAAAAGAGAAAAAAGGAAACATTTTATCGGTAACAACTTTCGTCCGAGCATTAATCGCTCCAGCATTTCACGGATAAAAGGCAAATAATTATTTGACTGGTCCATTTTCCTGATGAAAGAAGAGATCAATTTTTATTCTTTTGCAATGAGAATTTGCTACACTTTAATGCAAAATAATTGCTTTCCTTTTTTTAAATAAAGACCGTTTCAAAATTTGTTGCGCCCAGATTTAATTATTATGTAATGTAGATTAGGATTTGTATAAAATATTTTCTTTCAAACAGTGTTTGAATGGAGCATGTACTTAATAAAATTAAATTAAAACAAAGACTAAGAAATTACTTACATCAGACATTTTATACTTGACTCCGTTCCACTTGCTGTATGGGAGCATGATTTATCATGGCTTGCCATTTTCTTAAAATTTTCGTCGCTTTTCCGAGGGTGGTTTGCGGATGAAAGACGGTGGTGGTAGTATAGGATTGGTTCATCGGGGCGTATAGCGCGCGGGGAACCCCCCGTCGATTCAACGTTCGTCCGCGACGCGGAAGCGAAGGGAAATAAATTACACAGCGGCGTCCAGCGGCTACGTCTATTCGCTTCACCCTCCCGAGGCCTCGGCAAGACTCTCCCCGTGCCGCTTCCCCTTCATCCTTCTTCACGGTTCATCCGAGCTCCCTCCGTGACACTCACCCACCCGCGGATCGTTCCTCATCCCACTTTCACCTCCAACCTCCCACTAGAGCGCGAGTTCGACCGGGCAATCCAACCGTTATTAATGCTCTTCAATTTTCAGACTTTACCGTTATCCCCCTGTAGAAACAAACGCGAGCAAATAATGTAATCAGGACCCATCTTCATCAATCCGATGCTGAATTACAGTTTTGCCCATTTTGGTTTTTTCACGGGCGGTACATGACACGTTTTCAATTTCGGTAAAGGTTATCGGTGGCACATACGCGATTAATAATCTGTTCACTGACTATCTGTCGGCATTTTCCACAGTTTGCTAACTTGTATTTCACCGGTTGACAGCCATTATCAACATTTTTCGGCTTGCCGTTACTTTGTGCAGCAGCAAAAACAAATAAAGTAGTATGGATCAAATCAAAGAAAAAGAAAAATGCATTATATAATCTATATAATCACTATACCGTGTGTAGCATATAGTAATATTAGCTATCAATTTTCAATGTAAATAACTCGTTATATATTTAAAATTAATTTATCCATTTGTCGTTATTTTCCATGGATTGGCCTATGATAAACATAATAATTGATCATTTTTGATGTCTCGGTTGATTTACGGTATCAGTCAGACATTTTTCAGTTTACACATCGAGCGCTTTTCCCACTGTCTTTATACGAGTAAAACATTGATCGTCAAATATTTGCGATGTCATTTCTCTCGTTTATTGCAAATGCAGCTTCTACTTTCGGCCGGGTTACAACAGTATCATTAAGATCTCATTATTCAAATTCGACCCTTGCATATTTAATGACGCACTGTACCCCCTTTGTACCGCGCATATAACTACTATATAAGAAGTGCTACTGAGATAAAGCATAATATTGCGATTCCTGGCAACGTAATGATGATGACCGGTTTGCTCCTGCGTGGATAGGTAGGTAAGGCCGGATACATAATATGCCGGATACATAATGTGAAAAGAGCCCATTTTGTTCATGCCCAAAGCAGGCGCAAGTAAAACAACTGGTTACTAAATTTCAGTTATCAAATCTAAAGAGGCGGCAGATATAAAGATGCTAGAAATGGAATTGTTTCGCGACCCCGAACAATTGGCAGATGCACACTAAAAGAATTAAATGATATAAATAACGTGGCACATTTATTTAGAACCGCGACAGAAGAATCTGCAATAAAATTAAACGCTATGTACAGACTCGCATAAGATTGCGAAAAGTCTTCTAAAAAGTTCTTATCTTTGTGCCAACTATATGTCTCTAGTTAAAAGTTTGTGATGGTATTTTAGGACATCGTAATTACTTTTCTTTAGAACCATCGCAGAAAATAATTAATAGTCTTCTTTCCGCTGAATAAAATGTTTTCAGCGTCAGTGCGGCCGTGAGACAAAGATTACACAATTAATAAATTCACATTAATTTTATTTATTAATTACATTTACACGCATAAATATAGACTTTCCGCAGTTATTATGTAATTAATGCTTATATTAATTAATATGTTATTATATTAATTGCGCTAAAGGAAGATTATGGCCCCCGTGGTCGGTATATTTATATATTTATCATTTTATCACGCATAAAATATATAGGAAAATTAATATTTTTTAAAAATTATATTATAATTTATATTCAGTAGATAGAAGTCCGAAATAGTCCAATACCATCAATCTAATGTCTTTGATATCTTTGTTCTTAGGCTTAAGTTATGATGCAAAGGGATAGACAAGCATAAGTCAAGTCGGCCAAAAGTCGAAAAAGTAGCGTGGAAAAACAGAGGCATTCTTTTGTGGTAGTGACAATCTGTCAAATGTCACACATTGGTTTTTTTCAACAGCTCGCGTTCGAGTTCACGTTGCTACGAATACTGTTTTCGGGCCAGCTGCCGCAAACCTTCTTCATCCGACCTTTATCTTTCGTTCCTTCAGGCAGCTGTGATGGAGCTTTATACGAAATCCTACGAATTTTGACGAGGATCGACAGACTCAAAGGCAAACGCGTTGGAATCTTCGTGTCGCTTCAATCTTCATGGCGTATCTATAACCAACCGCCATTTTTCAAAAACATCATCCGGCATGATAGCTTTGATACGCTTATGAGATCTACCGACACAATATGGACGATTCAATGTAAACATGTTGGTGCATAATATGAAACAATTATGTGACTGTTCGACTAACACAGTAAATTATTTGAAACATGATGATATTTATGCAAAAACTGGATTATTTATCATGATTATAATTAAATTATTTAAAATGATTAAAATATAATCTTTTTAATTTCATAATTTAGCTTCTATGTTTTTATCGTAATACAAAACATTTTCGTATAAATAATTATAAAAAATGAATAGAGAGAAAGAGAGATAATATAATAACATAGTGATAAAAAATATATACTATATATAATAACAATAAAAATGACGATAATTAATGTATTCTCTTCCTTTTTATTGTTATAACATTAAATTATTATCATTTATTGACATTTATCAATATAGCAGAGAATATGTAGAAATAGGCTAACCAACTTTAACTTTGCTCTTTTCATCTACGAGAGATAGCAATATTCTCTTGTCGCTACGGCAAGATTAATCTGCAATGACGACTGGAGCGGCGTTTGTAAATGTTTGTATTTGTCACACGCAAGAATGCTTTAAGAACCTTTCACGCTTGTGTACCCAATAAGGTCATGTTTCACCAAGCGAACAGTAAAAGTACCAAAGATTTATTCCAGTAGAAGACAAATTTTTTTATATTATATAAGTATTCACTAGTAGATCATCGTAATCGAAAATAAATCAGTTTTTCGTTATTAAAAATTTAATAAATTTTTAATTAAAATACTTCGATAGCATTTTATTTTACATTTTCCCCTTCACTTATAACATCAATATGTTTTAAAAAACTTTGTACATAAAACTAAACATATATTATTTGTAAATTATTGAATAATATATGCAAATCATTATCTATCTGTAAATATTATAATATAGTTACCTTAGCGGTTTAAGTCGGTTTAACTTTACGAAAATATTACACCGCAGAATATTCGTCATCTGCTACCACCGTATCATTGTTTCGCGACATTCAGAGTCATCTGACAAATGACGTGTTTAAAAAACATCTCCTGTACCCGCGAACATTTTAGACGCTCTTTTGGGGTTGTGTTTGCCGCGCGCAAGAGTGTTTGGAAGCAGCCGCCTGTGCGACGAGTTTGCATAGGGGACACGGGGGCGAAATCGAGGGGTGCTCTGCTGCCAACACAGGACAGAACCGTATGAGAGCAGAATACGTAATACGGGGAATATTCGGAGCTCTGGTTCGTGGAAGAGGGATCCGTGGGGCCGCGGGGGACAGATAGTGGGTGGAGGTGCTGAATGTGGGCTGCGGGGGCGGTCGAGAACTCCCACAGGGGGAAAGGACTGGAGAGGGTAACGAGCCGCGGCAATTAATATCGCCGGGTTTCCACAATGCGCTTGCAAATGAAAGGCCTTTGTGACGTATGATTGCGTTACCGAGTGAATAGTTGAGTAATGGCGGTCGGTGCTGCCACCACCCGAATCGCGCGGACGATGCAAAAGCTCAGTCTCACTGCCAGCCGATAGTCAGACTATCCTCCCTCACGAGTTCCGTCATGAGAGTAATTTTGGCTAAAGCCATCCTCATAATTGATTACTTTTCCGAGAATTAGGAAAAATACTGCGTCTTTGTGACGATAATCATTAAATGTATTTAAAATAGAAGGTGTTTACTATTATTACGTTTATTCTTTTTAGAAACAAAAGAAGAATATGTGTAAAAACAACGGCATCTTGCTATATATCTGCAATCTTTCTAAATTCTTAGTTTTGTTATGTTATACTTGATTTGTACAAGTCTGGGAAAAGAGAGAGCAATGGATATCCGTACATATACGCTAAATGGTTCAATGATATTATGACAATCAGTTTTGGATTACTGCAGATGTATCATAAATCTTGTGTTCCTAGTTAGGATTACGTTTAAGCTGTCGTTCAATACTTTCCAAATTTACTGATCGAGTGAAAAGTCAGAACCGTAAAAGCGATGCGTAATTCCGATCAGTGCTCGTTGTCCAATCATACGTTCGGCAAACGTGTCAGATGGATGACGGGAATCCGCTGCAACGCAAGCTTATAATTTATCGGATCAAAAAAGGTAGGTGTAAAACGTATGGGTTTTGCATCAGACAACAAATAAATATAGGGATTTGTTGGTGACTCGTTGGCTAACAGATTTGTCGTATAACGTGCAAGATTGCACGACGAGGCAAACATTTTTATAACACAATAACGTACAAAAGAATTTTATCATTGTCATTGAGATTTTAACTGAAGACATGAGCACGGATGAATATAAATAAAGCATACTTCATTGTCTAACAGATCAAATCAGTTAAGTGAATAAACGATTTATTACGTACCCCTTAACAGAAAGAGTAATGCGGTAATGAATTAATTTTTTATTAACAGATGTCTTTCTATTTAACTTTGTATTACGATTACGAATGTACGATAGCGGCAGATAACATATTACTTTTGAAGAATACGTTCCCTCGAGCTTTCATCGAAAATTCCAAGTAACGATCCAAAGAATCACAAAATTGGATGTTATTTTCAGAAAATCGACTATGAATAAATAATCTGGACCTAGAGCTCCCTGTTCTCCACGGTAGCGACGACGATGGCTGGAGGTATGGCGAACGTAATGCGCTACGCAGGAGCAACGGAGACGGGGGGAAAAAGGGAGAAGCAGAGAGAAAAGCGAGGCCCACCGACTATGAGTAATATTGCGGGGCTTTTCCACCCCTGGGAGCGCGAGCCTGAACGTGGAGGGTGGCTCACAGGGATGGAAGCCGGCGGGGGTTGGAAACGAGAGAGAGCCGCGAGGGGGTGCAACGGAGGGAGGAGCACCGATCCATCAGCGTCCCTCCACCCTCGCCTTTCCGCCACTCTCATTTTTCTCCACGGTCCGCGCTCCATCATTCCGCGTCACATCCGCCCTCTTTCGTCCCCCTTTCCTTCCTGCTTCCTCTCTGCCTCTGAAACGGAGCTACTTTACCCTCCTCGTTCCGTGAGCGCCGCCGGAGACCAGGGCGCTGCTTTCCGACTCTGAAGACATCCCTGCCGGCGTGCGCTACTGATTGCTCTTTCCGAATTCATTACCGAGGCCCTTGTCAGAGGTTTGCCAGAGTTTAGGTACTAGACTGCTACCGTCAGTATGCAGATCTAGGTGAGTTCGCGCGGTCGGGACGTTTTAACGACGATCCCGTGACATACGTTGAGCATTGTTTGAAACAGGGCTTAAAATCAATACAAAATCGAATTTCGGCAAGTTTAGATTTTGATGTATACATAAGAATGATCTTACGATAAGGGATACGCGTGATAAATAAAAATTGAAGTCGTAAGAATGATAAAAATTTTAATTACTAGCATAATCAGGAAGATATCATTTGCACCTTGATATCAGTATTAATTGCTGAAACGATACGCTTAAGAAACTCGATTTAAACGAAGGAATAAAATTATTTATCAACGTGCTTACGTCACTCTAACTGAGTTTAATAAATACACGGTACATATGTACATACACACGCACACATATAGATTTCGTCCACTCTAGGCAGTAATTATAATATCATCACTCCTGAACGGCCCCACGGTCAGATCCCGATGTCGAAGTACATTTATTTTCATTCGAGTTTAATTAGCTATGTGTGTGTGTGTATGTGTGCGTGTATATTGCATGCTGTAATGGCGAGCAATTAAATTAATAAGAACAGGCATCCGTTAGTATATCCAAAATAATGTTCGCCATCTATCTTACCGTGCTACCGTCTTGGATCGCTTTGGAGCCGTATATATAACCGACTTCGTAAAATAATGTCCCTTCCTTTAAATCGTTTCCTTTTCGCTCGTCCACTGACACGCGGCTGATGCAAAAATGTTCCGGTTCCATTCGCGAGCGAACGATTATACGCTCGCGGGCCGAGTTACAACAATCAGGTGGGAAGAGGAGCCATTCAGATTCAAGGTACGATTTACCTGTTAATGGACGATCATCTTTTATACGTCACGGGGAATGTGTTTGGGAATGCATGTTGATGCGCAGTAATTCACTTTCGTACGTGTTAATATTGGCAGCTCAACGACGGAGAGAAATGCCCTAGACTAATGTACAGATAAATCTTGGCTGTTCTATTAAAGTGGTATACGCATTTAGCATTCGATCTTGCCACCGACAAATTCTATTATACGGCGCAAATAGCGCGTTCACTCGGGATGACAAACTAAGTAATATTAGAGACTTAAAACAGCACAAAAAACTAACGCCCGCGTGTTCTGCGGCGTCTTGTAATGCCTATGTAATTATATGGCGTAATATAAGAACGAAAATGCTATAATATCCCACTTCGTAACATAATATCAAATATTTTGTTGCGTATATAATAAATCATAGGCGCGCATTAGCGAAATTCCTCGCGCGTAATGTCTCCTTTTTCAAGTTGTAGCCGCGGAAATCGCGGCGAGTTAACATGGACGATGCGCCGCCATGGTAACGATCATCAACATTATCATCATTATCGCTCCTTCTCTTGTCCCATTTCGCTTCATCCCGTCTGGTAGGAACATCACACGTTGTTCGCGGTCACGGCTACTATGAGCCGTAAGAAATCGACCAGATCTAAAAGTCTAATATTTTCTAATATTATTGAATCGATATTTACAAGATTTACACCATTAAGGAAATTAATAAACATTATACTCAAAATAAATATATAATATATGATATCTATAAGATGATTATAAAATAAAAATAAAGTACATTTTTAAAATAAACTAAAAAATTTTATATAGAACTTTTTTACTATCAGATATTATAATTACGAATATACAACGATATTTTTCTTTATCCACTGAATTTATTGAATTTATAAAGCGTATAATCAACGGCACATAGAATTGGCTAAAATGGCTGGCCTGGTGAAGCTATGGTTCCAAGTGCTGTAATCAAATGCACATTACTAGAATATCC
The DNA here is from genome assembly GCA_003063835.1 of Aphaenogaster floridana. Taxonomy (NCBI): domain Eukaryota; kingdom Metazoa; phylum Arthropoda; class Insecta; order Hymenoptera; family Formicidae; genus Aphaenogaster; species Aphaenogaster floridana. The sequence continues at coordinate 852,242 of NJRP01000016.1, read as the reverse complement.
TCCCCACGTCGCGTGCCTATAGCCTTCTCCATTCCTACCCTATGTTTCTGCAACGTAACTCGCATACGGTAGATACGTACACGTATTTCTTGAGTACCGTTTCTATATGTCTGTTACGATATGACGTGAACTAGCGTCGTATACCAATAGGCAATAACGTGTCTACAGTGTATAAATCTCAACATGCAAGTCAGCTATCACATGTGTAAATTCGGTCAAGTTTTAAAAAATAAGATGTAAACTGCCATATAAATATCTAAAGAGATATTTATCAAATAATGTGCATTATTTGAAGATATTTCATTGCAAGAAAATTGTAAACTTTTTAATTTGCAAATGGCACTGAAGATAATTCAATAAATTGATTATAGAACCGATATAATCAAAATGCTGAATATTTTCTCTCAAGCATCGGTTTCATATGTCTATCAATACAATAAGACGTGTTTCATCGAATTGGCGCCATATACCAATACGCGATAACGTGTCTACAGTACATAAATTGTTGCACGCGAAGTAGCCATTATCATCGTGAACTTAGATCAGACATGAAGCGTCGAAAGAAACGTGATAAAATATTTTCAGGGAAGAATGGAAAAGGTTACATGCTATAAAATCGTTGAGTGTTCTAGATATATCGAGCGTAAAACGTGTATCTTACTATATATATTTATACATAAAGGATCTAATCGTAAGACAGATTTGAAATTTTAAAACAGTTCTTACTTTTTTAATACTAATTTCTTTTAGTGCGGGAGGAAACGATATAAATTTTAATTGTTTGCGTCATTTGTTAAAATTTTCTAGAGAACAATCGTCGAAAACTATGCAGAAAAATTTTTTAAAAGCCTCAAGAGATTTTCTGTTTTTAACTATATTTATATACCTTTATTATTTTATTATTATGGCATATCTTCGAAATTAACATATCTAAAGCAGAATCCAGTATGTACTACGAATCATCATGTTGTTACCGAAAAGTACGTGTCGCATTTGGTACCAACGTTAAACACGCACTTTCTGAATTATAAGGGTTGAATAAAAACGAAACTGGGCGTTGTTGAAGCGAAGGGACGGCGCGTGCGATCACGTAGAAAGTTGGTCTGTAATTACTTTACGCAGGAAAAGATTCAACCAATCCGGCGATTTCGCGATTAATTTTGCTATCCCCCTTTGAAATTACTCTGATGACGTGCCTCGTAACTTAGGCTCATGGAGCATCTTTTCTTCATGCTGCTACTTAACAATGTGCAAGTATAATGAGAACTGTTATTAAGCTGGCTTGTAATATTTTCTACATATTTAATAAGCAATTTTATTATGCAGCGTACTGTAAAAGCATTTATAAAACGGCTTATCGACGATAACATATCTTATCCAAGTTAGACGAATAATTATATTTATATTTAATATACACTCTATACAAAGGAGTTTGATCAAAGATAAGATTTGTTTCTTCTCTCTTTTTCCTCGCCTTTCTTCTTCTAAAGTTCTTAGGAATAAGATTCACAAGCATTGCTTGCATTCTTTCTTCCTTCAAATACTGCCTATCAGCTAACAACAGAACGGCGTGCTCGAACAACAAATAACAGGTTAGCCATCGCGATATGAAATATGATTACTCCGGTTCGGCGTACGGATCGCATTGGTCAGCCGCGTTGGAGTTTTCAGCATGTCGGTTTGTCAGGGCGTGCCGGTGTCCATGGATGGATCGGTAACACGTTCAGAATTTTCAACCGTGTCGCGCATCCAACGACAGACAGAAACAGAAAGAGAGAACGAGAGAGAGAAAAAGAGAGCAAGAGAGAACGAGAGAGAGAGTGAATGAGAAAGAAAAACATAGGCAGAGGAACAGAGAAAGAGGGCGAGCGTGAGAGGGTGCGAGATGAAGAGAAAGAGAGAGGGATAGAAAGAGAGAGACAGAGGGATAGTAGAGAAGTGATACGAGCAGGCATCGTGCGCACAGCACACGGAGTGTACACACAGCACGAACTTGTTCGGGTTGGGATAGAATAGGATAGGTGGGGCCGTTATTAATCTGGTGTCGAGTTGAGCACAAAGTTATATAGGAGCTCAGGAAATGAAACACGAGAAACCTCCCTCTCCGCCTCCCGCGGCCTTTCCCCTCTCCCCCTCCGCCCATGTCCACCTACTTCACCACTCTCCTATCTCCTCCTCTTTCCAACACCATCCGAGGAGAGTCGCCGCGTCCCCCTTTCTGTCCCTGCAGTCCCTACGTCCAACTTTGAATGTATTACCGGACCGCCACTAACCCTCTCCATCCCTTCCAGTCTCCGGTCAGATGGAGATATAACGATCACCGGCACATGAGCCATGGGCCCGCGGAGACATGCATATTTATGTCGCCTGCCTGTATTCTAAGGCCGCCGGTGACACTCGGCTTGTCCTTCCTGAACTCTTCCGCCGCGCGCAAACAATGGTAGTTGTGCAACTGTCGCGGTCAATGTGCTCGGGACAGATCCAGAAGCAGTTGCTTCGGACCAAGGATTAATGTCCGATGCGTTATTAACTGTTATTACGCATGGACAGACTCTCTCGCGACAAATTTTTCTTATCGGAACTATAATGTGGGACATGTACGCAAAGACACCATTTTGAAACAATAGCAGAAACGATCGAGCGATCAGTACATAAGCACGGAAACAAGAGGTTCATCACTCTTAATTAATTCACTACTTTGTCCCTAATTGCGGATAATAAAAGATTAACAGGGATATCGTCCGAGCAAAAAGTCATGAAATATGAATGCGTGGGTTGTCACCCGACTTTCAGGAGTTCTTTTGATATCCGACTACGCGCAGGGTAGAGCAATGAAATTAATCGGTTTTACACCGGCGTGGCGAGGGGGTTGGACTTGGAAATGTTGTTGGCAGCCAGAGCTCTCGGCCGCGGGCGGAGAAAAAGCGTGAGGGGTGTCCATGATTAAAATCGCATCAGACCGTCCTTGATGCACGAAATGCCCGCGTTACCGCGTCGCTGTGCCTCTTGAGTAGCCAGCGTGATCGGTGTACGTGCCCGTCTATGTGTATACACCACCAAGTACGTGAGCGTTATCTCCCATGCTTTCGTCCTCCATGTCCGCCTTATTTCCAGTCGACTCCGTGCCAGCCGTCACAAAAACACGAAGCTTCGTTTGCCGCTGATGGGCTTATAATTGCGGAAACGTTGCTTGCTATGGCCGCTACGGTGGTGGCATGAACGACTTGCATGCCGTCTATTTTGTCTTCCAGACTGGATTGTCATCTCCTCTTTTTATGACATACACACATCGTAATGTTAGCGAGACCAACGAAGCGCCTAATATCGGTAAAGACTTTGCCCATTTCGAGTAATTCTCGCGCTTCCGTGGAAAGCGCTTTTTAATGTCTGAACGATCGTCTGAAATTTAATGCATGGGGGTTAGTCGAGCAGCGATCGTGACTTCAGCAGCAGTCGATCGCGCTTTTTCCCAGGGGTGGCAAGAAAGGCGAAGGCGGGAGTGAAAGGCGCGTGTTCGGAGATCGAAAGAAGGAGAACGGGAAAGGAACAGAGTGAAGACAAATGCGAGGGCCATCAGAGCACCAAGCCATTTCTGCCTCATTGTGGACTCCATTTGCGACTCTTAGATTGTCGGTGAAATATCTCGCCGCGGTGATGGAAAAATCGCTAACGTAGGGAACTGGCAAAATAAAACTAGCGACATTTCTCACTAGTAGGGACGGACTTCGAGTGCCTGCTATCCGGCACGGTAAGGAAAGTATCGTTGCAAAAACCGGAAAACGATAGAGTAGTCCGGAATACAACTTAACCGAGGGAAGTCCGAATAAAACTTCAGAGATGTTGATAACTTCATGGGTATTTGCTTTACACACGATAAATGTTCTGCTATTACTTATACCTTACGTTCGATTTTGCAAACGCAGCTTTTTTTGTTGACTTTAATTAATTTCATATATACATATTTTATGCATTATTAATAGAATTGTTATTAATAAAGTTATGTATAATAAACAATATTTCCTTATAAAATATTTTGATAACTCCAATTCTAGATAAGAAATTGTATTATCGCTAGATTGCATCTAGGTTATATATAAATTATAGGCAATATTTTGTTTTAAAACGCGCGTGGTAAAATTTCGAATACGAGAAAGAAGCTGAAGAAAGTATCGATAATAGATGACAACGTAGAAAGAAGCAAGCGGCATCTCTACTAGCACGATATAAAGAGACTTTTTTCACCTGGTGATGGATCGCTCGTGGCCGAACTGGTGTAACAGAAAGAAGAGAGGAAGAAATCACGAGCGAACGAAGGTTCCCTATGGGGATGTGGTGGCGTCATTAGGCTGGTCCGAGCGAGCTAATGCACCATCCGTCGGATTTCGCCGGAGGCCTTTGGAAAAACCGAGTGAGGTCAGCATGTAAGTCCAGCATGAAGAACGATGAGCGCGTAAATGGCGTCTGTAAAAGTTGCCAGACTTAGAGATTCCTACGATTGCTCCATATTGAAAGAAATCCTTAATTTCAGAAGATAAAATTAAAATAAGAGAAACGCATCGTGTATAGCTATACAAATAAAATAATAATATTAAATGCTTGAACATATAGATAAAACAAACTTTTCACGTGCGATATAAAAATACTTCCAATTTTGTGTTGTGTGGTAACCTATTATTATAATCCATTATTTATATACTTTATATGTGCTTCTTGCGTATCGAAAAATATGAAATCCATAATAGAACCCGAGAAAAAAATAATATTTCTGCTGCGATACAAGCGCGTTATCTATAGCGAGATTTCAACGCGTGGCTGCTACGTTTTCCTTCGATAGAAAGATAAGAAAAATCACGCGCTATTCGCGAAGAAGAAGACAGCAGGCGAATGGAAAAGAAAGGAGGAAAAAGGTAGGGTTGCGTAGGGGGTTAAACGCCGAAGGGATACAAGAAGGAAAGTGTAATCCCAAACGATCAGCGTGCGGCAGATTCGGCCTTAATGAGCTCCCGCAATGATAAATGATACCGTGGGCCGCGCCTCTCTCTTACCGCGTTTATCCACCAGTCAGAATAGGGTGTATCCATGTACGGGGTACAGGTCGGCGTACTACACGGTTCCTCTGCGCCTGTACCAACGTACGACGGCATCCATCCTACCAGCGAGGAGCTCCGATCTCTCGTTCTCGTTCCATCGCGCCGCGTGAAGCCTTCATCTCCGCCTACGATTCCTCAAACTCGGCCCCGGGATTGACCACGGAGGAATTCAAAATGGCAACTTTAGGCTCGGTCGGACCTGTCTCGTGTGAGTGACAACTATCCGTCCCTCGTTCCTGAACGTTTCAATTGGATGTTTCTTGGACGTCTCACGCAGTGAATTTATACAGAAATCACGTTTAAATAAGTCTACATGCTCATCGAGAAAAAATATTTTTTGCGACATCAGGCTTACTTTAGAATCGTACTTTTTAGACTAAATATATTCTTGAAGCGAAAAAATTGTTAAATAATTGTAACACTTTATTTTACAATATTTTCAAAACAATTTTTATCAACGATTGATATTTAATTTTGTATTATCTATAAAACTTTTTAGATGCATTATTGAGGTATATATTATAAAATTAAATGGCCAATAGAGAGAAGAGAATACTTTTTCACGTAAAAGATATTACGTTTACGTGGACTTGTCATTCCTTGAACGCTATTCATCATGCAGGGCTCATCCTTTTCCCGAAGGTCGAAGCGCTTGTAGCTATTAATAGTCCACTTCCGAACTGACAACGAGTGATCCATTTTCAAGACATTTCAATTTTCAGGTGGTCTTTTGGCCAGTCAGGAGACAAAGATAGGGATCAATTGTATTCACTCCTTTAAAACTACTCACTTCAAAATTATAAATTTCTGAAAAGATACGAAACCCTCGTCAAATTTTACCTGGATGATTCACAATCTGACGAAAGCCAGTGAAGTAAGCAATTTTTTTTCTGTTTCATAGAAATCCTTTAAACGTCATATTTAAAAAAGCAAATAATTCTTATATTATTAGATTCATTATCTTAGATTATACATCAATTTTATTTTATGATTTAATTGTCCGAAAATATAATTTGTAGATTTATGGTAACCGATAGTCGTTACCGGTTGTGTTTGTTTAAAGATGCATTAATTGTCCATTAGAATCTTAGTATACTATTTAGATCGTCATTATAACGCTCTTCTTATTTCGCAGACAGCAGTCTGTGAATCAACCTGGCGCAGCTGCTGTCGACGACTAGCTGACAGGTGATTTCGTCTCGGTGAAAGAAGGTGATTGCCTCATTACAGCAACTAACTATAAGCGAGTAATAATCCCACAACTTTGTTCTTTTCTTTTACTACTCGCGCAATAATTATATACAAGCAGTAAAGTAAGTGAGTTGTCAAGTATATAAAACTGGAACGCTCGTTGAAGGCTGAAATTTCTTTATCGAGGAAGAAAATCTCACATCGATTATAGCTTCTCACAATTTATGCTTTTATTATTTATGCAGTCTTATTACGTTATCATGTCTTATTGTTATTACTATTATTGCATTAACATAGTCCAATTAACGACTATTTATTGCCACCGGCTACAAGATTCTGCAGTGGTGTTTAATCTCATGACAGAACAGAAGTTAAAAAAATTTAAGTTATGTAGCGATAATTAATCCTTAAATTGTAATATCTGCGGACATGTTACATCCTCAAAAGTTCATCTCTCTTAAATTTAAAAAATTAACGGATTAAAAAATACGGATATCACGGCGAACGGTATGCCGATACGCGAGTCACGGTGACGATTCCTAGCACTTGCCCATCGCTGCGGTAGAAAAGGCGAGCGCAATTTCCGGCGCATCGCATCGCCTTCCACCGCAACAACGTACAAAGAGCAAGGAATCTTTTCGTTCCTGTGAATGCCGTGCATTAATCAAGCGCCGCGGGCGCCTGACGTCTTAATCTGCTTAATCCTCGGTGGCCTACGCAACATCCTGCACGCCCACGATTCTATGTACGTACTAAACGCCAGGTACGTCCACGATGCGGCCTTTGTCAGGACGTAAGGTTCTTGTCGTGAGATCGGTTGTAACAACGTGCGCAGTAACGGGACTCCGCGGTGGATACAAAGTTGCATGGCAGATGAGTAATCGGCGCGATATCGATATTCGCGTGGAATGGAACGACCGAGTGTACGCGAGAGGAGAGTATTCATTGCTGGATGAAGAGGAACAGTTATCCCGCGCGGATTCGAGAAATGATTAAAAATATGCGTGCAAACGCGCTTTCTCGACTTCGGGGTAATGAGTTTGACTGTCGCTCTGTCCGTGAGATTAATATGTAAAGTGAAAATAAATTTTTATTGGACGTTATATAATGTCTATAGATATGTTCGACAAAACTGGCGCGAAATGCTGTTCATAAAGGGTTGCTTACAATGTGAGTAAGTAAATCCCGATAAATTGGACATCTCTGCTTTATAAACGCAATCGTAGCATATTAACGAGCATGGATATATGAATTCTTAATTAGGGCTCTTTTAAGAGAATCGTCTCTGTAATGAAGATAATTCAATGATCGGATGAATGAAAAAGAAAAGAAGAAAAGCCGCAAAAGATCGAACGGGGCCTAATCTTACACACGACCGACATCGTTTCGTGGGTGTCGTGCTTTCACTTCAAGGCAGTTTGACTGCAGGAGGCGATTGGTTCTCGCAGGGCTCCTCCCAGAAGCCATTAGGAGCCGAAACGGAGAAACAGCATTAATTTTAAAACCAATCCTGGAAGAGAAATCGGGCATTGGCCGCCATTCGTGCGAGTCCACGATGAGGAGAAAATCTTCCAAAAGAAGAGCCGCCTTAATTGCTCGATCGTTTTATCTCTCACCTTTCGGAAACAAGCGATTCACCGCGGTTAAGAAATTAGACCGTTTCTAATTTTCGCAATTAGATTATCTTATCGATTGCATCGTTCGAATACACGTAGATAAAAAAGCTTTTCGAAAGAAAATTAATTTTTTCTACCTTTATTCATAACCAGAAATAAAATCAAATAACGTCAAATTTCTGCAGAAGTTATGCGGATGTGCAGAACCGGGCATTTTACAACCGTTACACCATGTATCACTTATTGAAAATATTATTGCAATTCTCTTTAGGAAAAGAATCTGTTTTAAATTATTCTTAGACGTATAATAAAATATAATAATATACCATTCAGGTAAAGATATTTCATCGATTTCATCAATTTATTAGCACCTGCGCATTCGGCTAGTTACCACTTTAATAACCGGTAAGGTCGATCGTGAAATATTTAAGGAGCAACGGAGAAAATCGATGATAGAGGAAAAGGAAGCGTATAGTCGAGTACAAGAGAGATGAGGAGGGATAAGGAACAGAGACGTGGAATAAGAAGAGAGTAAGGTTTAGGTAGCTACTCTCGGGTTGAAACGGAGGGAGCCGCCTTGTGTTTGTGCTCTCGCCGGGGAGCACAAAGAGAAATGGCGAGGTATTTATCAGTGCTCACCCCCTCTATACCCTTTTGTCCCCTTTTCCATCGGCCCTCCGTTTCTCTCTACCGATCTTGCCGTCCTCGTCCGTCTCTCCTACTATTACCTTGCCTCCATTCTATATCCAAATCCATTCGCTCGGCTGCCAAACCCCTCTTTCCTCTCTTCCGTAAGCTCTCTGATGCCCTTTCGCGCACCACATATATGAGTACTCCATCTTCTCCTACAGAGGACTTTGACAGCTGTCTAATTCACGTTTCACATACGGTTACCTGGGTACGCGGATTTCCTCGTGTGTTTCCCACCCACGGGCGGTTCTCGGACATTTCGATCTGCCACACAAGAAGAGTTATAAACTTATTTTTAAAACAAAACTTTTGAACATATTTAGATTGGATCTTACTATGGCAGAGAAATTTTGTGCGTGACACACCTTCAGATGTCGCATAGGAGCAATAAATTTGTATTTGAAGTAGCTATTTTAATTTGTCCATCCATCTGCTTTACATCTTCCTCTCCTTCATTGGAAGAAATCCAAGATATTTATACTTTTGAGACGTGCAGAATTCGCGAGAAGAAATTACAATTTGCGTGTGATCACATTAATATTTAATTTAAAAGAAAACACAGAACTGCGATATTTTTGAATAAAAAACTGGTTGTCAATAAGAGCGGTTATAAGTCAGCGTCAGTTACAATCTCTCTCTTACTAGAAAAGATATTTCAGTAGCAGGCATCTTCATGGGTGACCCAAGATGAATACAGTCACCCAAATCCATGGGGCGAGTCGAAGTAGTATCCAATCAAAACGACGTGGGTAATATACCGTGAAATCTATATTTGCTCTGTAAGAAATAGGGCACTTTCAAATACCTGGTGAAGGTAAAAAATGTCCCCTGACTATAGATTACGCTCTGTTACCCCACATCGACAATTTTGATTCGTCGCAAGTTAACAAATAAAAGGTGGAACAATAGGAGAAAAGAAAGCCGGTATTTTTAAATCCCCCTTTTTAAAGGGTGGTTCGCTAAATCGACTTTGCCGTTCTACTGTAATTTCTTATCCCTCCCGCATTGAAAGCTCCCAGCTTTCTTATGGCATGCGCCACCCTACTTCGCTCGAAATTCTCTTCGGCCCTTAGTCCGACCTTAGCCAACGAGAGGTCTTATCGGTTTCGATTATTGTTTGTTATCAGCATTTAAACATTTATGGTTCCCGGGCTTTGTTGCAAATGTTCCCAAATAAATTGTGAGCTATTGAGTTTTAGAAAGCACGAGATATTGTCTGTTCGCCGCAAGCACCACAATTATTCAATACTGCATTATAGAATATCTGTTTTACAATTTGTACACACGAGTTATTTTTAAATACAAAATAATTTAATTTGTGCGTGTGTGTGGGGAGGAGAGATAAGTTTACATACATGATAAATAGAATCTCTACCGAATAATTTAAAAAAATTATAACATATGCATTAAAACATACCGTATGGTCAATCTTACCACCGCAAAAATCCAAACAGAATTATAAAATCGCGTGTTTGCATGGCGCTTATTTGCAGTGACATTAGCGGGGCCATGCGCGAGTCAAAACATTACACCAAGTTTTTGGGAAGAGGTGGAGAAGACTAATAATCTCGAAATAATGTAAGCATAATAAATGGCCGGGCATTAGCGAAGCGCTCGGCAGCCGGCTCATATTTTCGGTGGCGCTGGGTTTGACGTAACATTACTCCAAAGTGCGTTACATATTACTACCATATATATGTATTTGTATTTTCGCCCGTGTAAGCTACGCAACATATTCTTCCAACAAGTCGCTCTAACACGATATTACATTTTGTTTCCCGTTTTCTTCAGTGGCTCCCACCAACAAATACTTTTCAATCAGAAATTGTAAAGATACATTTTTGCGGTATAAGCGACACACACAATTTGATATCATATGAAAATAACTTCTAGTAATAAAATTATAAGACTAAATACTTTGTTACTTAACTTTTAGTAAAAGAACAATATCATGTTAGATTATTATTAAACAATTAGAATATATTGATTGACTATCTAATCTTTCTGTGTAAAAGTGTATTTAGCGTAAGAACTGCATTAATGTAGTGGCATTAATGTAGTGGCATCGAGTTAATCATTGCCAACCGTACTTGCGCGGCTTTCAATGCAGCTTCTTGTGATGCACCCGTCACATACGGTTACCTTTAAAATTTACTTAATTGTCCATAATTAATGTACCTGTAATCAGTTAATAATTATGCACTCTTAACGAATTATACAAGCAGGAAATTATTTCTAGGTGCGCGAGTAATTATGCTAGGAATTTCTACGCCTTAATTGATTCGCGGAACTGCAGGAGCACTCAGGGTTTATATACCATATCGCGGAATCAAGCATTAAAAATTATTGCTTGGATTGATTACTTCCGGGTTGTTACGAAACACAGATTTTCCTTGACGCGTCCCCCATTCTCTCTCCCTCCCATATTACAATTTTTTTATTTCATAAAGGAAATGCGAAAAAAGAGCCGTTCAATTCGAAAATGGCCATTTTCTCATTAATCTTCCTTTACGTAATTTTCTTTATTAATGCAAAATTCATCAATAATTAAATCCTGATGTAACAAAAATAAAGGTTTTCTGTTTTATTTTACTTAAATTTTTGTCCAACGTTGCGTTTTATATAAAAAGAATCATATACACTGGATGGTTCGAAGAAACAGAAGAGGAAGAAAAAAAAGTGAAAAAGGATAAGGCTTTCTCGTGAAGTCGCGTTTGCATTACGCACGCGACTTCTTCGGCACGGCCGGAACGGAGGGCAGCCGAAGGAAAATAAGGATGAGGAGAAGGTGGAAGAGGAAGGGAAGGCAACGGGGCACGCAGTCAACGACTACAGAGACTATCCGAGGTGCTGGTTGACAGCAACAAATGCCTCGGTGCAGGCAAGACGGGGAGCTCGCGCCCGGGACGCCGGTTGCAGGACCGGCTTGAGATATTACCAGGCAGATGCGGTCGCGCGCTGATCAAAGAAACGCTCCTCACTGAGAGAGATTAAATGGATGCTGGTGCGCGCCGGCAACCACCGCACTGTGGCTACAAATAATAAGTCGGAGAAGAAGAAGGAGACTGCGCACCGCTCGCGCGCGCGGCTCGGCTTGGTCGGGCCCTAACTCGGACTTGATGCATTCCCATCTTGCGGAGCGTTGCTCCTGTTGCCGGCTCCGGCTACGGTAACTCTCACCCACGTCACGTCATAACATCATTACGCTCGCGATTGGTCATGAACGAATGATTCCCGCATTATTCCAGTGTCGCGCGACATGTTACGAGACAAGCCAATGCATCTCGCCGAGACGCCGGATTTCAAAGGCACGTGTAAGTCGCGAGTTCTTACATATTCTCGCGATACCTCATCTGCGGGAGGAAGCTTAAGGTTACCGTGGTACATAAGGCGAAACTTGTTCCTAGCCTAGTGCAACGTGTAATCATTTTTCACGTTAAAGACGTCGATTTGGTTTGGTATCGAGCTTGTATTAACGGAGAATATATAATAATATATATTCTTGAAATATCTTCGGTTTCCGAAATAGAGTCTCTTTAAGATGCAATTTTTATCGATTTGAAAAAAACGTGTGGGCGCAGCATCGCCGATCGAATAAAAACGCGGATACGACTCGAGAATACCTTCGTAGCCAAAGCTATATTCTCCCGCTTAAAATTCAATTAATTTGGCGGCGATGATTATCTAGTAGAATAATGAGAGTGCATCTCAACAAGTGTTATCATCGTCGGATCTTCCTGGCATCCCCCTTATTTAAGAGATAACGATGGCTGTTCGCTACAGTCACTCTCCTTGAATGGTGTTGTCATTCGTCGCTTACTCCCTACCGTTGTCTGAGTTTCTAGAGGGTCTCTAGATGCCAAGTAAACTAGCCAATGAGAGACTCTCGTGGTACTTCTCGCTTTCTTCCTCCTACACCGCTATTTCTCCTACGCCACGCTATGCTTCTTTCTCTCTCTTTCTCTCTTCCTTTCCCTCTCCCTTATTCTTTCTCTCTCTCTCTTTCGTACCACGCGCTGGATTTCTCGCGTTGAGATATGACTGCCACATTATCACCTGATTATGTTATCACTTTGCATCGCCCGTTCTTTTACCACACCGGCTGAGGGTACCGTCCATCACGGCCATAAGGATCTGCCGCTCGTAAACGCAGATCGGAACACAGTTTTTAATATCTGAGAATATTAATTATGCTATGCTTTATTCTCACCAACCCATTCCATTCTACATCCGAGGACAACGATTCATAATAATAACTCCATTACCGCGGCATATATCCGATAAAACAATAGAGCTTAATCAAATAAAATCGCCGTAACTATGGGACGATGAGAAAATTTCTCATCGTTATAATATTATTCCGTCGATCTTTCGTTTTATTCACCATTATTAAAATTCGCGAAATTTAACGCTTCGAACGCGACGGATATCCCTGAGGTTAACGTGGAATAAGCATAGGCGGTAACTGGATCCGGTATAGTGTCGGGCAGACAGTTCAGGCGGGCATGGTACCGCTGCGGGACCATCAGGTCGCCCACAGCTCATCGCCGAGCGATCACATCTCATCGCCTCGCACCATCGCGGACTATTACAAACAGAGCTCCCTTTTGCACCTCGCCCTCTCGCTCCGCCGTACCCAATTCCGCCGTGCCCTCTTTCTCCGTCGCACTCCGACTTGTTCGGGTCCGTGTTTCAACCCCATCGCGATTCTACCTCCGGTCCGACGTATCACTGGCGCTCTATCAACATATCCGACCGCTTAGCACCTACTTCCCAGGAGTGCGATACCGCTCGTAACTCATTTGAATTACACATTTCCCTCAGTCCTGCGAAATAATACGTACGAGGATCCGCATCAGCCGCGAGAATGCAAATGGTATCAGCCCGCGCGAACTGAACTGAGCGCTCTCGTCCCACTTGTAATCACCGATCGTGAATCCGCACAATTTTAACCGGGCCCAAGCGAGCGCCGCGATACCGCACGTTTGGATTTGATCCGACTCCACGAAAAGACTGCACGATATGACAAGCTGTGATCAAATTATAATTGAATCGACGTTGAATATTTTACATTGAATCGTTGAAAATTAATGCGCTAATATGCTTTTACATTCTGTTTCTCGTAATATGTATCTGACAAAAATTTGGCTGAAAATAAGATTAAATATTTTCTATACGCATTGTAGTAACTTAAAATTCTCCAAAGTAATGTAATTTTTTAAATAACCAGCGTAAATTTATACATTTTTAATGTTTTACTAAATAAAAGTTATCTGTATAATGGCGTATGATTGCAAACAGATATTTTTATGCGAAGAAATTTATGCAATTAGAAATATCCACTTGTAATGTTGGAAGATATGTACAATGATAGTAGGTATGTACAGTGATGTAGAATTTCTAAGAAAATTGCGCATTCGGCTGACATGTTCCGCATAGTAGAAGGAGTATTGATCATTAATGTAGCAAGTGGAAGCTGGCACATTAGAGATTCTAAGAATCTACGGGGAAACTTTGTACTCCCAAGAGTATTGGTAACGTCGCTCGATCAAGAAACAGAACCGCGAAGGATATGTGAAAAGTGGTTTCTCGAGATTCTGCTGTCTACGGCTCCCTGGCGCCTCACTTTGCTAATCGTGGCCCATTAAAACGCCCTTCTTCCGCTCCTGAAACCATGAGTTTACCGCGCCGCCGCTTCCCCGCAAATTTTCTCGCCTTAATCTTGGCTGTAATGTCCTAACTTTCTAAACCTCAAAGACCAAGCGAACTTTCCCGGCTCGCAATAATGGGAGAATCGGACAAGAAAGGTGCTCTCATTTCTTGCAATAGTTCACGGTTATTGGTTCCTCGCTGTATATCTAATCGTTCGGTAATCCTCTTTCAGAATCTTAATCATCAAACCTGAAGAAGATACGATGGCAGTACAGATCTTGCAAATATACGACAATTAAAATTAATTAAACTCGTTTCAGTGTGATATCGATAATATTATTAAGTACTAATGTCAAGTAATTCTTTTTTGTTAACAAGTCTTATTGTTAATTATGATCGGTCATGCACGACAATCGAATAACACATCTGAATTATCATTAAATTTCGTTACTAAGATGTCCGCGTTGGAGTCTTTCTGAGAATATTTAAAAACTTCGATCGTTACGACGAACATTATACGTAAAACTATCGGTGCAGAGTTTCTTCCTTAATTCCAAAGTTTCACATCCAAGAATTTCGGCCATCATCGAGCGGCGTTAAGCCGCATAATTCGATGAAATAAAGCGAGATCGGCAACGGGAGAAGCTTACTCGCAACGAGGACCAATTTCCGACGGCAAGAATTTCCCTAATTATTATTGACCATTAAAGCGATGAGCGTTATTATTTTAACGTCCGTGTCTGCCGACCGGCCCCGGCTAATTTGCCTCCGTGAAATCGATTGTGCCGCGTGCGTTTGCACGTTCATAAATAATCAGAGCGTGCTTATGGGATGAAAGATCGGGCAGCCACGCTAGCGTCAGACATTATAATAAATTCGCTCTTTCGCGGCTCTCTAACGAATATTAATTAAATGGACGTCAACAATATCGATTATATTGAAACAAACTCGATAGTCTCTCGATTCTCTCGAACGAGATTCCCTATATCACAATTCCACGTGGCCTACGATGAAGATTAAAGCATCCCACATGTTCTGTCTCTCTTGCATTTCTATTCTTTGCGCTAATAGTGAAAGTTACGTGTAATGTAATTTGTTCGGGCATGTATTTCATGACCAAAAGTGATTAATGATCGCTCTTAACGTGCGTTCAATCTAATATGTTGGGTTGTTAACGAACAATCCGATAAATACGTACGTACAAAGGCGTCGCATATCGATCGTTATCAAGCGCTCGTGTAATCTTACGGCTCTCATTAACCACCCACCGATACACAATCCGTGACAGCGTTTTACCAGCCACGGGACACGCTGAAACGTTTGATAGCAGTTTCACGCTATGCCCGACAGATGGCCATCGATTAGGCCATCGTCGTTTTCAACCCTCTAAGCCACGTCCTCTTAACGGACCATCCTCTTCTGGCCTGTCCTGTGGGTCTCAATTGGACGTGCGCCGGATGAATTACCGACGCGACGCAAAGACGAGGGGATAAACCTCATAGCTCCTCATCTAAATAAACAAGTACCACATTACACTCCTCTCTCACCCCCCCTCCCCGTTGCCTCCACGACTATCAGAGAGAAGTGCTTTTTTATCTAACTTGCTCTTACGTCTTTTTATCTGTATAGTTAGTCGTCGTTTTATAGCCGCATACTTTGCGCAAATATATTGAGACATCGCAATATTGCAATGATACCAAATATATTTAAGATAGCAACAATCTGAGGAAGACATTGTAATGTACCTTTTACATAAAGAATTACTGTGTTTAGAAATAATGGTCATATCTTTTATTTAAGATTATTATCTCAATGTTTTTATAGTCCTCAGTATTATATTCAATGCTAAAATTCTAACGTTTGCGTTTGACCAATAGTTGTTGCTATGTAGCTGATTTATTTCGAATTTTATTTGTACTTATGAAAATCACATTTGATTTGTCTGAAGGTGATTTCTTAATCTAAGATAATAAGACTTGGATGATTGTTTGAAGGCATTCTTCGATGTTATCGTGAAGTAATTTTTTGCGAAGAGAAAATCTACGCTTTGAAGAATATATTTCAGTAAATGTACATGCCAGTTAAAAGCTTGGTCGATATTCTATTTTATTTTTTAATACGACAGGGAAATATTATTTTCTCACGCATTAAGTATTCCGATAGTCGGTCTCATACTGATGGAAGAATACGACGGCGAATTTCTTTGAAGATCCACCGAAAGCCAAAGACTTTAACTCCTCCCCCAAGGCGCTAGACCGCATGATTGCTGTAATTTTGACTCATTACAATTACGCTAATGCCCAGCTATCAATTAGCGGAGGCTAAAGAGGTTCGCATTAAATATAATAGATAATATCGTCGTCGTTGCGAATCGTTCGTTGGTTCGTTCGTTCGTTGGTTCGTTCGTTTGCTATGCCTGGGGTCAGCGCGGGAATGAACGATGATAGTAGCGATGATGATTGCTATGAATTAAGTTTCCACGGTAAATTTTAATAACTAAATTATATATGTTTACAAGCGGCAGATGTTCCATTTTACAGTAACTAGGAAAATATTCTTTAATTGTCTGAATCATTAACTTGTAAAAAGCGTACATAAATGAATATTTACCATTCTTATAGTTACTTTGTGTGTTAAATAAATTAATATAATAAATATAATTGATCATAAATATTGACTGTTAGTTGCATTATTCTGAGATACAACATCTAATTCGAGTAAAATCAACATGCTGGATATGTCAATCATTTTCACTTGATAAGGATAGAGAAGAAACAAGAAATCAGTCTTTTTGTTCGCAAACTAATTAAATTAATATGCATTGTTGGAACGTAAATAACGGAATTCCACGCTGCACAAGCCATTAATTCTCGGTACGTATGAATGACGGGCGAGTATCAGAAGATGTTCTTTTTACCACAGTTGGAAGATAAACGGAGAGAGGGTTCAACGTTTCAAAGCACGTGCTATAATTCCATTCGGGCGAAGATCTCGCCGAGTGTAGCAGCATGTGCGGGGATGAACTTGATTTTCCTTGACTTGCCCGCATCTTTTTGCGCCTTCGCATGTGCGATCGTGCATCCTTAAGTTTTATCTTCCAGCATCCAGCGTGGGCTTTAGCGCTTACCGCGCTGTGTCGCACGTTATAAATATATATAAAACAATAGATGTTTTTTTTTCGAAGCTCAAATTTCTCGGTCTTGTTGCAGTATTGATGAACTTGTCGTCGTTTTATATGGATACCGTATCCAATCATTTATTCGCATAAATGCCTTAGATGACGTTAATTCAGGTACTAAACGTTATTCCTTTGCGTTCTATCATCGACTCATATTTTGATGATTTATAGCCTCGCGTATGTGACGCAATACCCTCTCTTGAACCCATAAGTGCACGTTTAAACGATAAATCTTGGCAGTCAGGGTAGAAGGCCCTTTTCAGGTCTCCAGGTACGGTGCAGATTCGTGTCACTTGCTTATCGATACCTTCTCGAATATATTCTGTCGAATGATATTAAATTTATGAAATATGCAAAATTTACAGTTCGTTATATTTTTTATAATTCTAATTTCTTGTAATATTTAATGTTAACAGAAAGAAGAAATTAAATGATTTTCAGAAGTAGAAAATTGTTTATACTTTTTTCTAATATTTAAATTATATTTAATATATTTAATTATTTAATGTATTATAATTCGTAAGTTGCTTCCTATCATAAAAATTTTATGGTTACTATCTGTTAATTACTAATTAGCGTCAATGCGGCAGCCGATAATACTGCGATAAATCTATGGCTTACGACTGGAGTATAAGTCAAATATAACAGTTATATCGCTAAAATCATCGCTAAAATTACATTAATCAATAAGCTGTAAATCGGTTTCATGATTTAAATAATAATAACAAATCTTTTATTAATTCTGTCTAAGTATATACATAAAAGATAACATTGAAAATAAAATGAATTTTATTATATAAATTACCATCAATTTATTAAAGCATAATAACTATAAATAATACAATTAATATTGCATTAATTTTACAAGCGTTTTATATTTTAGGACCTGAAATTACGACGCATTACATATATAATGCAGAATTTTTAATTATTTTAAATATATCCAATTTATACAAACTGCTGTTTATACTGCTACAGTCATTTCTCATATAAATTGAATTTTGTATGTGAATATATATATGTGTTTATCCCCATGTATATAGGCAAGATACGTAGATTTTTTCTTATGTAATTTCATTCAAAGATAAAACGTACGGTGTCAATCGTATGACATATTTTTCGTCTGGCATTCCCGTTCGATGATGCCGCGATTTGACTTCAAGCATCCTGTGTAGGTAGGTATAGATTTTGCCGGGCAAGATTTCCAGTCAGCTCGAAGTCAGGATTGACGCCAGTCGGAGCGATTTATCAGAATAATGCACACGCCATTACCCTCGTGTCCCCACCTTAACCGAGATCTTGATTTCACGCGAAGTTCCATGTAAGGCTACGGTTTTCTTTACTTACTCCCTCGTAACTTTCAATCTACGAGCTGCAATATTATTGCAGATCGTCTCTCGCGACAAAATGTAAAAAATGCATCTCACATATTTAGGTGGTTTTGCCGAGATCCGTAGAGTAATATCACTGTCAAAAGTTAAAAGATTAAGACGACGATACAAAATACGCAACTGCCGAGATTTACGGTATTTTATTTATCTCAAGTAATTAATTCGGGAATATTTGCGGACCGGTCATCTTGCATTTTTTCGTTTCTTGTTTATTATTTCTTTCAATTGGTTGACATTCTCGTAATTAACCACTCTAATCGTTATTAATTCAGTCTTAAATACACAACTTGATAATTTTATATCAAAATTATTACATATTAAAGTTTCTTTGGTCTGCGCGGGATTACACTCTGTGCATACGTGTTGAAATCCAAAGGCTTGGAGCAACCAGACGAATGGGGACGTTGTCGTGGACATGGCTACCGTGTATTTGTTTGGTCGTTCCGCCGACCGGATCATATTAATCTACTGCTAATGAGCGGTCCTGATCAGTAGTGGAGATGCATAGGTTTTATCTCCAAGATACAGAAAACGCCCTCATTATGAGCCAAGTCGGGTGTGCCTCGTGGTCGGCTTAATATTTAATGCATCTCGAATCGTTCCATCACCGTTGATATTTCTCCAATCCGGAGAGAGAGAGAGAAAGAGAGAGAAAAGATTAGACCGCGTCTGTAAACAAGCTGCAAAAGTTAGCTGTAAGACACCAAAGGCAGCTCCCTGCTAGTTGCAAATAATTCAATAGAAGCCATAATTATATTTTTTAAATGTTATTCATAACAAAAGTTTAAACAGTTTATCTTCAATTATCTTAAGCTTCAGCTATTTGTGACGACATACAAATTGATTAAAAGATATATTTACTTCAGAACTATATAATATTTTAAATTTGAATAGTTTCAAATTTTGCATAATTTTATATTAAATTTATATCGATATATGTATTTGCTGATCGTATTGTATAACTATGATATCCATATCAATAAAAGCGATAAAAATACGTATACTAAATGTTTTTTTATGTCATTCTTTATATTATTTAATGAAAAGAACGGCACATTTTGTGACCGGACGAGTTGCGATTATGGCGATTGATCTCGTTGGGCCACAGAATAATTAGTTAATCACTCAGTGCTCGGTTGTTTTATTTAAATGTACGGCAGGACCACGTTAAAGTCCAACGTCTAACAAGCGGCTTCATGGCCGATCCGAATCACTGGCTGATTCTTACCCCCGGTCCCCATCTTCTCCTTTTTCGCGCGCTTCTTCGTCTCTGTAGGACTTTTACACGTGCCGTACCATTAATCGTTCGATTAAGTCGCCTGATAACTCCCTCTCGAGCTCAAATCTTGTTCGCGTACCACCAGCCGGCGCCATAACTCCCTAGTTGTAAGCCGCGTTACAGCTTTAGAGAAACTGTATAGAGGAAGAGTCCGCTGTGTTGCTGGAGGAACTACGACCGCCTACCTGGAACATCCGAGCCGCTTTTTCACGCCGCGATTTTTTTATCTCTGCAACGCGTGTGTCGCAAAATTATTCTCGGGATGAAACACAGAGACAGTCAGATAACACGAGAGTACACTTTTATAAAATTTAAAAGAAAAAGGCGATCGCGTTGCTTCAAATGTGAACGCTCATTAAGTCTTTTGAATGCAAACCTATGCAGTTTTTAACTATGAGAATTAGGAAGTGCGCGGACTCTACTCTCCGAGTATATAGCTGTTATCAGTAGCGTGCACTCCAATGATAATAGGTATATATATTCACAATCTCTCTCAAAGAGTTAATTACGCATATCCGTTCAAGATACCTGAAACGAAGAAGATCTTGCGATAAATACAAAAGTAAAGTAAAATGTAAATGTGTTTTTTTGAAAAATGATACGATTTGTTATTTTGTGAATAATAATAAGTACTTCTTACGGACGAGATAAGCATTGTGTTTTCGACAGTTTTCGTTTAACGTGCAACAGATCTGAATACGAATGTCGTCGGTTGAAAATAGTCTTTCGGAACGGAAGCAACAAATAATCGGTTGGAGGTGTGGATGTAAACTGTGCGCGACGCGCTCGTCATACGGGGGGAGAAAGAAATAGCAGAAGGAAGAGGACGAGAATGGATGCAAGCGAAGATCGGAAGAGACAGGAAGAGATGGAAATATTCTGGGAGTGCGCTTAGGAGTGTATACGTGGACGCGCCCCATATAATCCCGACGATGCCTCTCTAGTCTTCTCTCCGCCTTAGATATCATCCTTGATCCGCGTCGAGGAGTCATTTTCATGCTACTACGAATGCCTGTCATTGCGTTTCGTTGCACGTGATTTTCATAAACGTAGAGCAGATTTCACAGGCTTAGGGAGCTTCTGTTCCACATCGGGCAGATTTATAAGTATAATTCGTTTATGTGAAAATTTTAATGACCAGACATTTTTATAATATAATGAAACAAATTAAAACTTTATTAATAAATTACATAGTAGGCAAGTATATTTTATTTTTTAATTTGTGTCTATATTCTTAGTCAAACTTCTTTTTATTCATAAAAAATTCTTTAAGAATATTATTTAAGAAGAGAAAAAAAGATGATATTTTTAGATTTTTAAGATTTTTAAACGAAAAAAATTATAACAGAACAGAACATTTCCGCAATCGCTATCCATGTGCAGTTTACAATCATATGTTCGAATCTGCCGTCCAAAGCAAACCGTATGTCGGACATCGGTACGATTTATTGCGTTGACACGTGTCTCTGTCGCATATTTTGTTCCTTCGTGGCTCCCCTCTCTTAACGGCGATTAAAATATATATTCGAAGTTAGAACGATCTAGTTTCTCAAGTTTTCATGTGTGTTTTTTACGTAACATCTACAAATATTTTTATGTTACGAAAGAAAATGCATATTAATTATTAATTATTACCTGTAGAAAAAAAGAGAGAAATATTTTATAAACTAAATAATAATTTATAATCTGCTTTCACACATATTTATATATAATGTTATACACACATGTAACATGTTTTATTTT
The DNA here is from genome assembly GCA_003063835.1 of Aphaenogaster floridana. Lineage (NCBI taxonomy): Eukaryota > Metazoa > Arthropoda > Insecta > Hymenoptera > Formicidae > Aphaenogaster > Aphaenogaster floridana. Next base: position 830,412 of record NJRP01000016.1, on the reverse strand, counting down.
GCTTACGTGGAACTTTAGAAGTCTTTTGATAAATTCGCAAATAATGTTAGCAAAAACGTTATTCAGATATCATGCTTAATATAAACTTTATGAAACATCCTGTATAAAAAAAGATGCAACTTTCCATTACTGCTCTATTGGCAACGGGCGGAAAAGGCATAAAAAACGGACGTCTAACAACCGACGGTTGAGTAATGGATTATATTCCTTCCTGATCGTAGGTATTAAAAAATGGTAAATGCTCTTAATGACGGCATTAATAATTGTATTCACCAAACCGCCAGTATTGACCTGAAGACACCCATACGTGGCACGCCCGTAGAATACCCTTGTAACGATCTGGTTCGCATTCATCTGGGCGGAGAGATCGTTTGTGAATGAGCGAACATTCAATGGCCGCACTTTTGATCTCGGCGTTATTAATTATCCGCAAGTAGCTGCGAACGGATCTTTTCCTGCCCATCTGAATTTCGTAAATCATCTAAACCCTCGATTTGACAGGTTCATTGGCACCAACCGATTTTGTAATTTAAACTAGTCCAATGCTTATTTATATATGTACTTTAAGCGTCTGTGTAAAATATTAATACTTTAGTATAATATATGAATCTTTGAACGAATCTTTTTCTTCAATCTCGTTATTATTAAAATAATTTGCACGCAACGCGGCGTGTATCCGACTAGCGGATGTAGGCGTCCCAAAGATTCCAGTTTGTTCCCCGATCATCGATTCGCGCTAGATCACCGACTTGAGATCGCTCAAGGCGGTCAGAAATCGTTTGGTAGGTGACCCTTATCGCCTTATTAGAGGATGCACTTTCCGTACTTTATACTTTACAATGGCTTATCTCTCGTACATGCGCGTACTTTATCTTGATCCGGTATCGATACGTCCCTTCCATGCCCTTCGGACCGGGCATACTTAACACAGACCGTCATTACTTAACGGAGAGTAATAAAGTTGTATTACCAATTAGCCCATCCCGTACAAGCACGCGCATGAACAGCTCGCGCCGATAGTTGGTAGCTTATCGTAGTTGCAATCGTTGCGCTGCCTCGTTTCGATCTCGCGAGGAGGATAAAATCGGTGATCTGGAGGGGTAATCATTGTTATCTTGCGAACAGAGCACTTGTTTCGGACGCAAGTGCACACCGTCACGATCAGCAGATGAATGCAAATCGCGAACTTAGTCACCGTGAATATTAAATGGAAACCGGAGCCAATTTCCTCGTTGCACAATGATGCGCAATAATTGTACAGTGGCTTAAGGATGCTCGGCACAAAAATCCACTCATCGCGCCGCTCGGTCGCAGCCCGAAAAAAAGAATGCGGAAGTACGCAGGGCACGGGACGAAGGGACCAGGGCTCGACTTGTAGTTTGGCAGAGCGATTTTTATTCACAACGGGTGGTGGTAACTGAGCAACCGCGGGGGGGCGACGGAGGGAGCGAGATGGAAAGACAAACAAATGGATAAGTGTGAGTGTGTCCAGGAACGTAATTAATGGGTAGTTTGGCGGTCGGCTGGACAGCTGTCCTCTTTTTTCTATGGCGACGGACGGAATCGTATAGCCGACGGAACGTCGCAGCAACCGAAAAGTGGAGAACGAGAAAGAGAAACGCGGAAACCTCCTCACAGTCCAACTTAGACACGGCTCCAGACATGGCGGAAGGAACAAGATGGATTACCTGACACTACCGGACAAGATCAATTGAATTTCTATTTGGACGTAACCGAGCCCTCCGCTAGGTACCCCCTTCCCCCTCCTCTTCTCCTACGAACCCTCTCCGCATGAGCGTCAACGTCTAATTCTTCTGCAGTCGAGACTATACGACAATTTCCCTAGGTATCTTTTTCACAATAGTCAAAATTAGATGTTCGGAGCTAATGTTGAACGAAGCTGCTCGACAAATCTATTATTTGAAGGACATTTATTTTAGATGGAGACAAAAATGTCAACGCGAGCGATACGTTTCGTTAGCAACCATTAAGTCTGCTATATAATTATCGTTGCGTATCGCATAAAAGCACAACAATCTTTTCGATCTTTGCGCAGTAGAAACAGTTTATAGATGACAAATAATATTTATAAACAACCGAATTTTTTTGTTGGAAATATTTGTATGATAGTGGACTTTCACGGTGGTCCTCTTAATTTTTTACACACGCAATAACAACAGAGGGTCACTCATCCTTCTCTTGCTGTCTCTGAGTAATAATAAATGACTTCGGCAGGAACTGTCTAATTACCTTCATGGACACCGCACAGATGCACGATGCAAGTACTGATAATCATGTAACTTTTTTGTCACTGGTTTTACTACGTCGGTTGAATTAAGTGTTCAGTTAATTAATAAACTAAAATTGAAAAAATTTATTCCACGAATAAGTTTATCACGAATAAGACACTGATTTTTTGTATTTCTTAAATTTATCGCTTTTTTCTTAAAATTTTTGTTTTTTTAAATGAATATTTTCTGATGCGTTTGCATATGCAACGATATTTGATACCAACTGAGCCGACTTATTTATTTCCTTTTCGCTCTTTACTGATTAATTATATAAACGGAACGATATATTCTTTGTAGAGAAATTTGACTATTGAATATGTAAGTCCAGCAGATCTCATCCGACTCTATATAGATATATATTATACATATAAGCAACATTAAAAACTTAAATAAAAGTGATTGTAAATTGGCGTAAGATAACAACACATACATGTATGGATGTATACGTATGTGTGGCCTTAATACAGTATAATGATATGACAATAACGCATGTCTGGATTTGTAATCGTGCCATTTTTGTTCATATGCGTCATTCGTCTTAGCAAATGTTGTGTCATTGGTGATGCATCGCGCGGAACAAGTATAAGTGTTTTTGCAGTCAATAACCGATTATAATTATCGTGTATTCGCCGACCAATGCCGTTTATTGTCTTGCAAGACTATTTTTCTCGACAACATATAACTACAAATAATCGGATAATTATATCTAATGACCGCGACGAAGAAGCGTAATGATAACGAGCGGATAACGTCGGTGGTCAAGCGGCTGGTGTCAATCGGCCGTAATCTCGAGCGTAAATATCGAACAGCGCGTACGCACATCGATGTAGCGCGTAGCCGAATGCATGAATTGGGGTGTTAATGAGCCAGCTCGGTGATGATAACTCGCTAAATGCCGGTACCACTCGTGCAAACCGCTTATTTCAACCCTCAAGAACTTGCATCTGCATTTCGTACGAATGCATCCGCGGTGTCTGTATGGTAATGCCATGACTTCGGCCAACAAACCGGCAATGCATCGTTAGCCCGACTGGCTGGCAGATAAATGACGTGGTCGCCTCACATCTGACGTGAATGAAGCCACGATGGCTTACCCGCGTATACCTACATGCGTATTTACGCGCGCGTGTGCGGGCCCGTAGTCGGTGTGCCCGTACAACCTACGCCATTCCACCCGGTGATCGCAATAACTACCTAATGGTACATTGAACGCCATCGTCTAGCCCGCGCAGCCTCGACTTTCCGCGCGCCGGTTTCGTTCAGATCAATTAAACGTTTTGTCGATCCCGCAGAATTTTAGCCCGGAGTGACTATCCGCGCGAATTGATCGGCCCCCGTTAACAAGCGTTTGGCGCGCAGATAAGCGAGCTGTGTAATGATAATTGCGAACGCGGGCATAGGTAAGTAGGTTTAATGGAATGTTTCGTCAACCTTGAAGTACTAAGTCACGGCGATCTAGATCCAGTTGATCTCGCGAACGCATGCCAAAATGACTTTATTTAACGAGAATAGATTTCGTGGGAAAATATCGATCAGTGATCACTATTATTCTTTAGCGACCATATCCGGTCGTTGAAGCTATGATTTATGTAATGGTTTTTCCAACGCGCTTACATCATAAGTTGCCTCCGGCGTTATTTTTGCATTCATTTACGCTGCAGTTTTCTAACACGGAACTTTAAACATTACAAATCAGTAGGCGAAACGTTACACATAGCAGAAGATAAAAATAAATTTTGACGCATACTATTTTTTATATAATTATTCTGGCATGGTATTTTTATTTATTAATTTTCATATAGATTGTGTTTCATTATGTTTAAATTCTAAAATATAACTTATAATACTATTTGGCTCAATAGCTTATTTATATGTGTTATACTCAATGAGATAATGCCTTTATAAAGTTGCAAAATTATTAGCGGTAAAATTAAGTGTCGTAATTAGATTATTATCGGTGTCTTAATCGTGTGAAATTATTTTTCGGCAGTCAGATGGCAGTTTCTTGAATGCATGAAGTATTTAACGTGCGTGCAAAATTTGGGAGTGGCCGTTACACACGATACGCAGCTTACAAGAGAGGGTAGAAGTTGTCTTCCCTAGCAGCAGAAGAATCCACTGGTTTCCGGTACACGCGAAAGTCTCATTAACTTTCGCCACCCGATATACGTCCCGTTTTAAAATGGATCCACTGTTCATCGACCAGAAACAGTAAGAACGGTAACCGACTAAAGAATATATTTCTACACAATAAAGGTTAATGTGGCTGCAATAAAAGGTTGATATAAGGTTTAATGTTTTGCAAGTATTCACAGATTAATAGCTGATATCACAGATACGTCATTTCAATTCAAGATCTCTTCTATCATTTATAATTGATTGCACATCGAATCCAGTTTTATTTTTTGTTTACGACGTATAATCTAATTCATGGATTTATCCCCGATATAAATTATCGATTAAAATTATGCTAATGTATGTGTAATAGGTTAACGTCACGTATGTATCAGTGATCAAGCGTGTGTCGCTTTAATTTACAACGTTATGACGGAACATCCTACGCACGCCGCGATGAGAAACGTCGACGATTCCACGGCGGATGAGCAGCTAGCGAAGCATCGTGACGTCGGTGGACTATCATCGTATCAATGCGGCGGAGATTGACAGTCCTGGCTGTGATAAATGATATTTCCAACGTCCTACTCCCCCCCGCTCCCGCTCTCCTTCTTCCCTCGTACCACTGCGGATCCATCCCCGCTGAGTTCGGCTCGGCACGAGGGTGCCCCGACTGAGCAGACTGAGTAGCGAGGAGGGAAGATATTCGCGGCGAGAAGTAAACACGTTACGCAAACAAACGCTGGATCGATAATCCTCCCTCCTTGAAAGTACATTTCATATATGAGATTTTTAAAAATGTATCTGACATGAATATTTCTTTATTGAAAGATATCGATTTTTGATTAACCGACTCTTCGGAACTCTTCGGTACTCTTCGGTACAAGGACACGAAGCAATACACGCGACAGTGTGAAACCTGAAAAATTAGACGCTCATAATTTGTCAATGCTCACTTTATGAGGCATGACGACTTCCCGTTTTTTATGATGAATGGGTCATAAATACCCTGATTGTGAGTTCGTAGACTCGTGCGCGCGATGATACCTGAAATCTTTATGGCCCTTCTGCATTTATGATACCATAAAACTATTTTCAAGGTGTCTATATTATAGGCACTTTGTTAGTGAAGAGAAATTCATCACTTTATGAAAAGCCAGGCTCGTGTCAAAATATATGTAAATGTACGTAAATATATAGAAAATATGCTACGCGACAGAGGATATTTCTCGAAATATCTTGTACAGCTCCATATGAGTTTCCAATTTTACACGATCTGCCGATTTTTCATGAAGTGACTAGACATTTTGCGAAAAGACAAATTTCATTAAATTTCTACGGTTTATATATAATTTGTAATAGGATTATTTTTCGCAATTGAATTATTTTCTTTGACACAATAATTTCACCGGGTATTCTACCGGATATAATAGAAAACTTTTTGTGAATAGCGCAGAAAAAGCCACAAAGTCAGGTATCTTCTTAGATTTTTCGGTATTCTTTACGTAACGTTATGAAAGCCGTCAAAGGTTGAACGTTTGTTCGGAAGTTTCACTGTTTCGTCCGAAAAGGCACGTTCTGTCCCAGCATGTCTCAGCATGGCCTAACAAGCATTCAACGTTTCGGTAGTTATTAATAGAAACAGGACAGTAGGAAAAATAACATATGGACAATATAAATTTACTATCTTTTTTGTAACGATTAAAATTTGCCCGATTAGGAATATTTAAATTTAATATTATTTAATTAAATTATTTAATTCCATCAAAGTTTTTAAGACAGTATATATTTAAATTTAATCAAGATGACGAAATCTCGCTTTATATTAATATATATAAAATTATACATGGCATAATTTGTCGCAGAATGGCATACCGCAAACAAAATATAAATTAATCATGTAACAATAGGTGCCGTCTGGCTTTCGATACTTCCAATTTTCCCAAATGGCTGCAAATGTCTTTCTCTCTCCCCCCCCTTCTCTCTCTCTCTCCTCTCTCTCTCTCTCTCTCTTTCTCTTTCTCTCTTTTCCCCCTCTCTCGTTTTTGCGAAAATTCCTTATTTCGATCGTTACTTACATGGCGGAGGATCGGATAGGGATTGTATAGCACATATGTCACCCTATGAAATGTTACGCCATTCTAACGCGAACCTACACAATCTGCTACATTAACTAATAATCAATATAAACGTGTCTCTGTGCATTCGATATATATTTTATATTTTATACGGTTTTACTAGATTTAATTTTTGTATGCAATGTTTTTAAGCATGTTATAGTATAATGATGAAAAAATAAAAAGTGAGTCATTTCAAATTATATTATTTCTTGTTAGATTCGTATCAGTTTTTCTACGATTGAGTTTTCTCTATTTTATCATTTATTAATTTAATACTTATGCACTTGTAGATTGATGATTGTCGAAAGTATGTCACGTAAAAGCAGCAACATGATTTAAATTCAATATTGTTTTTATTTACAATAAATTACGGTTTCTTTTTTTTTTGGAAAGGATGCTGAATAATTTATTGCCGTGACCAAGAACACATGGTGAGATCATGAAATTTCTTAAATTTTATTCTTAGTTTTATCTTTACCTGCCTAACTAAGACTTCTTCAAAAAAGGCTACAATATTACTTCTAGCACAATAGTCACTTCGTAATAGTTTTAAAAGTATTTGGTGAAAGTTAAAATAACCGTGAAAAGTTTTTCAATGGACCGAGAAAAAAAGACTCCTACATAGGATTGACATGGAAATTCTACAGCACTTTATTGTCGTGGCATAATATTATTATAAAAAGAAACTTGTAAGATATAATTATTTTGTTTTGTAATATCTTTTTATAATATAAACTGTGGATATCATTCAGATCCTTTTATCTCTTAATATAATGGTTTACCATGTCATAAGTAAAACGTTACCAAATCGTAACAGTAAGATAAATTATGACATAGTAAAGTAACCCTTTCCAAGATAAAAATCTATAGAACTAAATATATACTCGAATAAACGGAGGATAAACAATTGCAGTTAAATATCGATGAAACTCATATTAAGAAGAATCAAATTACTACTGATGTATACATATAATTATGCTGTTTTAACTTTCAGAAGGCGAAAGAGATTTCTTTTGTGGTGTATAATATATTATATATCGACGATACGATGCAAGCCAGCGAAAATAAAGTCAGTAGCCAAAATCATTAACGAAATGCTCCCAACTCCGGAACCCTCGACCCTTCCCACAAGTATCGCCCGTCGAGGATTATTATTTATTGCTATCATGCCAGTCGGCTAACATAGAATGCATTTCACGTCCACACGCGTGAGAGCGCGGAGGCATTCTTCTAACATCGTTTGATTCACCGTGTATGCCTAAATTTGACTGCATACATGTGACGCGTACGAGTGTGTGCACGCATGCAGACGCGTGTCCGTTCGGATAGGCCGTTTAGAATCCCCGCCCGTAGGATTGGTCACTATTTCGAACCTATCCATCAATCACTTTTTTCAGCCGTGTTTTACTATTTATAGTTTGTCCGCAAGGCCGTCTATTATCTTCCGTTAAGAATAATTGTTTTCTTCTAACCCTAGCCCTTTCTATTGTTGACGCCTTGTCCATCGTGTTTAATCAATACATCTCACTTAAGCATCCTAATGTTCTCGTTGTTTTGTAATCGGTAATGACCTGATTACTCGACTCGAGAATCCGTCGTGTAAATATGTTTACAAATATTGGTAATGTTAAGAAGAGAGTTTATCCCCAGAGTTTATCGATCTCTCGTCCGACTAATATACATGATAAATAGACATTATTTCTACACTCGCAGCGGTTATTAATCCTGCTCTTACATGTGATCACGAATCGATAGCTGAAGTGAACACCTAGATTTCGCGGAATCGGAAAGAAAGAAAATCGGAGAAAAAACAAGGTATACTTAAAATAAATATAAACTTTATTATTTTAAAATTAGAAAGAAACTCACTTCCAAAATTAAGTTAATATAAGTTTTATTTTATTATTTTTCCATAATACCTTTGTTACATTTGATATAATTTAAATTTCTTGTTATTCTTATACTTAATCTCTCTCTCTCTCTGTCTAACAAATTTATTACCTGCTTAAATAGCTTGTAGTTAAAATTATTGCGATACTTTTGTTAACGTATTACTTTTACAAATAAATGTTTGATATAGAAGTAAACCCCCCGGTTCTATTCTAAATTGATGTCGGAGCAACGATTCTGTAGCAAAGATATCCCATGCGCGCACATGGTAGCGCATATTGTGTGAGGTCGGTTTGGAAGGGAAGGGAGGGGGATAGTATGGGGTTTTGTGTCAGTAGTGTTAATAGTGGGAGGGGACTGCGGCACGAACAGCGGATCAAAAATCGAATGTATATCGGGGGTGGCCTTAGCAGTGAATGAAAGAGCAGCTGACAAAGACAGAGCCCCCCTGCGATACCTCGGTTTAGCAAGAGGCGCCTATGGCGACTTTTGCCAAGGGTAGCACATTCCCCCTCCACTCTTCTAAAGGCCTCTGGTCACGTACTGTGCCAGTGAAAGCTCTGTCCGGGTTTTCGATAGAACCGTAAAACCTTCCCCTCCTCCTCCTAGCTTCCCGTTGTACCAATAGACACCCCTGAAGAACAACCGAAAACAGTCTGTGCAGGACCACGCAGAACCACAGCAGTAATACTTAACTAGTCTTGCCGTATGCTTCGGTTTCGCACCGCGAAACGGTCGAACGTGGATATATACCTAAGTTCTGATGACTTTCAGTTGTGATGTCTTACGCTCGTACTTAAGTGCAAAAATTCGGCATTTTATGCTTGTGGCCAATTCTTCGTGCAATAATGTAATATAGTTGTATACAGTTAAAGAGTGTGTGATATTAATCTATATATATATGAGCTCGTGACAGTATGGTAATATGAATACGAGTACAAATGGCTATCAGAACTATCGCTCGACGAATATACACCAATCATACTATTCGCAGGAGGTGCGTGGCGAAGAGTACACACCTGAAAAGTATAACCAACTGCCCAGTTTACTGAAGAACGTTCTGCTACATGGCAAGAAAGCAATAAAACAAAATTATTATGCACATTCATGCATAAATACAGATATAATTCCGTCATATCAAATCACACCAAACAGTCAAATTGTTTCGCATGTTTCTTCTACCGAATACCTTACATCCGCCCCTGAAATGTCGCCGGAATGTCAGCAATTTTTTGGCAATTCACAAGGGCAATATCAACAACGGGAATACAATGAATATAGCCAAAATTACCCAAGACACACTGTGCAATTGCATAATTATGCTTCATTTATTCCTGGATCGTCTACTGTTTCAACGCAATACGAACGGAATAAACCAGAGCAACAAGCCATTTGTAATGCACAACAAGAATCGCAGATGAACAGCTCTAACGGAAATAATAATAATAATACAAGGCGAAAAAATAAGAATATCCGAACGTCCAGTCTTAACAACGGACAAGGAGATCCTTATTCCAACAACATTACAAATTATCCATGGATGCAAAGAACTAACGGTTAGTCATTTATTATAATATATTATAACATATATATGTATATACTATAATATTAATATCGGTGAAGCGTTCGAGTGATCTCTATTCATATTTCATCCTTATAGACATCTCAGGAATATTTTATAAGCATAGTTTTCTCTTATTTATTATATTTACAACAAATTAAATAATTAAATCATCCTCGCAATTTTTAATTGTCCAATCAGCTTCACATAAAACCAAAGCATATGAGATGGTCAGGATCGAATCCGGAACTCGCCGACTACAAGTCGATTGCTCTCACACGGAGCCGCATGTTATCCCAACAAATATAATAATAATAAATATATAATAATATAACATATATAATAATATTTAAAAATATATATGCAGCAGCCATACTATCTCTTATTCTAAAAAACTAAAATAATTATTAATAGCTTAATTTAAACTGCACTATTTAATAGATATTTTTAATATTACAAAGAGAGGTACAGCTTATAATATGTATCCAATTTTATTATGTAATAGTTTCGTTAAATAAATGAAATTCATAAATCTACTAAATTTGTTCTTAATACATATCATTTATTAATACTTTAATTATTGATTGCAGCCACTCAAGGAAATGGAATCGAACAGAAGCGCACGAGACAAACCTATTCACGCAGTCAAATCTTTCAACTGGAGGCAGAATATCATTCTAATAAGTACCTTACAAAACGCCAACGTATAGATGTGGCTGAAAAAATTAACTTGACTGAGCGCCAAGTTAAAATTTGGTTTCAAAATCGGCGAATGAAAGAAAAAAAGGGTAATAGCACATCACCAACTAACTCGTCCTTAACCACAACCGCGCCAATAGCATCGAAACCCATAACACCAAAATCCAATACCCAGATGATGATTCATGAAAGACAAGTATTAAATCCAACGCAATCAGAACAATTACAATCGCAGCAACAATTTTACGAACATCAGAATTATTTTGATAATCATCAAAACGCGGTAACTCCACATTATTTCAATAATTCTATCGCTGAAGATAATAACAGTTACAGAAATGCTATGGTAAAACAGAATTTATTCGCCGATTTTAATACCTTCAATTATTCTACAACATTAGAAAATATAGGGGTGTAAAATTATTAACTAATTTATATTTTTACTCTTCAATAATATATAATAATTAGTATTGAAACATTAATATCTCTTTCTGTCATTAAGAATTAAGAAATGTATGTCAAAATATTTTTGAGTGACGTAATATAATAACTATTTATAGTTATTTTGCACTGATATCAAATTTTATTGTAATTATTTGCATATAATAATTTGTCTCAATATGCATATACAATATAAGTATTTGCAATAAAAATCAATATAGCCGCATATACTCAGGTCAGACCTACATCGGCGTGTTAAACTTAATCGAGATAGTTTTAAGAAACGAACTTATGGCAAACTCAGGACAAAGTTGGTCCTTCACGCTGGTTCGTAAAGAGGGAATGCCGCCACGGCCGAGATCGGGGCAGCTGACCTTGCAACCACTATGATTTATGGCCGAGCTAAACAACGAGCATCCTATAGCTCAGGTACACGAAAGCTTGGCCGTTCACATCGCATTTTCTCCCGAGCATTCTTTTCCTAACTTTGCACTTCGACAGTAGACTTTGCCTATGAGTATTGCATACGTCATCCAAAAATATTTTGACATACAGAGCAAAATTCATATATATAATCTGATTAATGATAGTATCCACACATTTAGGCCGTTGCTAACTAGAATATCGATTACATTTTCTAGATTTTTTTTGGTTTGCTGATAACTACATTAAACTTTTATATGAAGATATATATAAATGAAAATTAATTTATAATATTAATTATTTACAGTTGTTAGCAATATCTTGTATTAAATGAAATCTTCCTTCTTTATACTGGATTACTTATATTTTAATTTCACGTAATACAATTATATGACTTAAAATTTAAACACAATGGCATAAATTTTATTTAAACTGTATCACATAAGATAGGTATTGTATATATGTAGAATACTTTAAATATTATTGTACAATACATAAAAAATTCAATTCTAGTATTTTATATTGAAATAATTAATAGAGAGATATAGAGACGGATACTAGGATATTTTTCTTCCAACATCACGTTGTTTAAAAAAAATTTTTTTAATTAAAAAATTGTATTTGCATTTATTAATCTTATAACTTTTATAATTTATCAGTATTATTATTCATTATTTCAAGTCTTCCATGTAATTGCAAATAAAGCAATGAACTTATAGAAAAATTTTTATATATAATTATGGAAGTAAAATATTTGTACTTGCATATTATGAGCAGTGTTAACTTGAAGCCATTTGGCAAGCTTAGAACGTTAGAATTTAGGGGATGACTAGATAGAGTGGGGAGGATAGGTATGCAGCTGCGCTGTTCACACGGAACAAGATGGTTGAAAGCGTAAGCGTGCGTGAATGGATGTTCTTCTTTTACCCTTATTTTTTAACGTTTTAAGTGTTTTTTAGCGCGAGAATTTTTTCTCTTCAATTTCAACGTACAGTGTTTTCAAGAAATGGATACAAATATTGCAAGTGAACAATGTTAACAACAAGTTTCCATCAGTTTCATTACCTAACCACACGTTGACAGTGTAATAGAATGTATAGTCTATCCACGAAAAAAAGAAAAGTTCTTTCAATGTGACTTTCGTATTTGTGTTACGTCATAAATATATTAATAAATTAACTTAATATATATAAATTTATAAATAACAATATATTAGTTTCGCTAATCCAGTCAAAATGTAAAATATAATTAGATAAAATTATTAAATAAAATTTAACAATATTTATATCACAGAGGAGATTTGTTTCGACACTACTGGCCAATTTTATTTTAATTTAAAATGTCACGACGTTTCGATCATGGATATTGGTCCTTTGTGATTGTGACTTTGATGTTCTATACACTGTCCCGAAAAACTTGACAGCGTAATTAAAAAAGGAAAGGATAATTTAAATATTTTTAATACTGCTGGTGTGTTGTATATAAAATTAACTATAATGATTGTGATGCTACCTACATTGGACAGACGAAGAGACATTTAGAAACGCGTTTAAAAGGACATAGGTCCGATATCAAGAAGCACCCAAGTAATTATTCGATAATCAGCAAACACCGCCTCAATTATCAACATGATTTTAACTGGCTTAAACGAGAGATTTTACATATAGAAAAACATACTAAGAAAAGAGAGATTTCAGAGATGTTTTTCATCAAAAAACATGATAACACCGTTAATTTACAGAAGGATACAGATTATTTGAACGCGCTTTATGACAAAGTAATTAAATCTATATAAATAGTCTTAATGACTTACATTTCACTTTTATTATTATGGTTTAGTCTCTCTGCTGGTAACCGTTCGTGCGCTACGACTTACTTTCTGTGTGCGAAACATTTTTTTGACTACCTCAATTTTATATGACGACTATTTTACTTTACATTTTTATTTAACTATGATATTACTCTGCATATATAAGTTTTTTACTTCTCATCTCACAATACTTAATTGTCAAAAACTGTTTCTATCTGTTCGTTATCACAATTTCTGTATTCAATTGTCTTTTTAGTTCTTTGGACTTTGACATATTGTTGGAACATTGTCATTTCCACATTGGATGTAATTGTGTATGATCCATATAATTAATCTTAATTTAATCACTTGAGAAGGACCAAAATCCATGGTCGAAACATCGTGACATTTTAAATAAAAATAAAATTGGCCAGTAGTGTCGAAACAAATCTCCTCTGTGATTTATTATTCACTGGCGAAGAATATTCATTTCTTACTTGAATATTTATGTCCATTTCCTGACTGCATAATTATAAATATAAAAAAATCCTTAAATTTTATTGTTTTATTATACAAAACGCTAAATAAAATTATATATTAAAATTATGATATATTAAAATTATATGATTGTAATCAAAATTGTAATTATAGTTTAGGTTTTAAATTTTTTGAATTAAATAAGTATTTAAACTGCTTCAAATAATTGTAAATTGAACTTTGAATGGATAAAAGTAACATTAATTTATATACTTTAAATGAGATTTGAACATTGACAGAAAATTATTGACATTTATGTTCTCTCTGTAACATTCTTTTAAGTTGTTTATAAAATTTTTCTCACGTGTTCATCGTGTTATAAAGTAACTTATGCTTAATAAATTAATATTTTAATCTTGTGAATACGAAGCCTAAATTATAATTACATAAAGTCGTTAAGAATATACAGTTAAATTTGTAACAAAGCATTTAGAATCTTCAAAAAAAAATATAAATGTATTACGTGTTATAGCTTAAACTGTATACCTAGACGTATCCTTCATAAATATTTTTTACTTTCTTTTATGTTTCATAACTCAAGAGATGTGGACAAAAAAATTGATGTAATATTATATTTATAATATTAATACATTTCATACATTTATATTCATAAAACTTTTGATGATGTTAATTGATTTTTTGTTATAAATTTAATTTAATATTTTTAACAATTTTACGTAATTATAGTTCACGTAAATAAGTGATGAAATACAAATGCATAAGTCATGTCACACAAAAACTTTTCTGCTGAATAATTCAGTGGGTTAATCAAATAAATCTGTTAAATGTAAGCTATATTGTAATAGTTTAAAAGAATGTCGGAGAGAGTTCAATAATATTTTGATGTCCAGTTTGGAGTATAGAAATAAATGATTATTTTCGTTCATTTGAAGTCCAATTTATAATTGTTCAAAAAAGTTCAAATTATAATTGTGACACTGATACGCTATTATATTAATATCCATAAACTATATTTTTTAATCATTAACATTTGCTATCCAAATTATATATACAGTTGTGTGTATCATGCCCGCAGCATTTATTAATAATATTGTAATTAATAAGTATATTGTGAATACAATAATATATTTATTAAGGCGGAATCAAAATATATATTATTTATTGATTAAAGAGTATGCATATTGTGTGTGTGTAAAACTTAAAAATGTAAAGATTATATTTTTTAAATAATAACTAATATATAACAGAAAAATTATGATACACTTTTCTGTTAATATTTGGAATATGTATTTCTGTTAACATATGCGAAATGTTAATAGCTGTTCATATTTATTTTTACATATAAGAAAATGCCAAATATGTATATTTAGAGAAAAAAATCAATAAATATGTATGTATATGTGCACATGTTAAGTTACTTTTTTCTTGGAGAAGTTTGAATATTGCAATAAATTTGCAGATGCTGCATTAGAGTGCATTTTCAGGCAAATAAAATCTATAAAAGAGGAGATAGGTTGTTCGCGAAATGGTCGAAGATTTAGGCGAAAACGGAAAAAGAGGGGGAAGGGGAGGGGGCTGAGAAAGGTTTGTATGGCAATGTGTAGGTAAACCTACATTGCAGAACGCACCCCCAGAAGGGACGGCGGCAACGAGAGTGAACCCCGAGTTTGCAGGGGTTGGACAGAGAGGGCGAGGGTCGATATTGTACTTGACAGATAGTTTCCCATAGCTCCGACAATCCATCATGGCCGGCACGCGGATACGTATTGGTTTTTGTGCAACGCGTCTTAGCTGTGAACCTCGAATTGAATATATTTTTTTCTCTGCCAATCCTCTTGCGTAAAATTTGTTTTTGCGTGCCGCGCAGAATTTTAACATAAAAGAAATATACGTATATAATTAAATATTCTATTATAAATTTGTATATATATATATATATATATATATATATATACACGCGCGGAAAAAACGATAAGGTTGCCACAACCACAATAATAGTAATATTTGGTACAGCCACGTCCTGTGGTTGTGACAACCACATTGATGTGAAGGCAACTATATGCATTTGGTACAGCAAACATAGTGAATGTTGAGACAAACATATATAGGTGCACTACACAAAACAATATAAATGTGACAACCACAGGACGTGGCTGTACCAAATATTACTATTATTGTGGTTGTGGCAACCTTATCGTTTTTTCGGTGTATATATAATATACATATAGATCTTAATTTATAAAAAGTGTAAGATCATTTGTGCAGTTTCTGGAAAAGTTTTGTAAAATACTTTGCGTTAATACTAATCGCAAATTCACAGTCTGTTACAATACTTTTAATTAGCGCTGTTATGTTATTTCAGATATTCGATTATCCGAGAAATGTTTTTTAAAACTTCAAAAATTAAATCTAAAAATACTCCAATAATTTGAATCTGAATAGCTTTTTGCTTGCTTGCATAAATATATGATTTTTTATTGCTTTTTATTGACTATTTAGATAACAAATAAATGACAAAATTATACGTCATTTAATATAATTTACAAAAGCGAAATACACTTGTATTATATATGACTGTAATTAAATAAATAATTTTATTATAGTTAGTATATATACATATAATCATATACGCATTTATCTTTATGTAGACATATTTTGTTTTAAAATATATATTTATACACTTATTTCTTTGTGTATCTCTTCTCATCTCATATGAAGATTAAAGGTATAATCTACACTTCCATATTAGAGCTACAACGAATTATCAATTCATAGCGCGTATTGACTCAAAACTACTTGTAAACCGGTTACGATACTTCGCGAAATCCAATCTTGACTTAATGTTACAATTAATTTGATGCGATCCGTTAAATTCGTAATTGTCGAATGGATGACGATACTGATTATAGGGCTCTTCGACGGAAAGATCTTCCTCACAAAAGTCTCAATAAACCCATGCCTCATGTTGATCCAAAGTAACGCAGTGATCATATCACTCAACTAGAATCACCATTAGAATTCTTACTATTCGACTTATTATTTATTTATGACGTCATACTATCGATTCGCAATTGCTCGGAGGTTGAACATTTACAGATGACTCGAATCATTCTTTATGTATATGATTGAAACCTAATTTCAATGATAATAATTGCTTTGGCGGAGTCATCGAATCGTTGACACTGGATGGATGATGGTGCGGGGTAGATTATAGCAGTGCAGAAAGAGAGATAGAGAACGGACGAACGGGTGCATAAACCATCTCGCGAATTACCGAGAGAAAGCATAACAGATACACGTGTCTTGGCGGCTCCGCTTTGCGACACATGATTCATGGGGGTCTTGATACGTTTTTTACACCTGCGACAGCTTTATTGGAAATTCTAATGGAGAGGGTCCGCCGTGAAGAGTGACACGAGACCTCAAGGCAATGCACCTCGGATCGACTGAAATAGGCCGGTTAGGCCTTATTTCTTGCCGTAAAATCTCGCCATCATCAGGCATCAATTGCGTTAAATCGAAACACATTGACCCGCTGACACGCACACGCGCGAATAGTTAAATAATCTTCGCGATTAAATATAAAAGCTATATTACATAATTTTATATTATTTTTACAACTTATATTTATTTCTTTTTTGTTTTGATAATGTAATTCACAAAATAAGATCATAAAGTTGCAATAATAAAAAATATATGAAATGTCTAAAATTCACAAATTAATATTAGGTCGATAATCTGCACAATAAAACAATACATATATCTTTCTATTTATTTTTCCTGCGTTGTAGTTATTTATTTCTCTCTCTCTCTCTCTCTCTCTCTCTCTCTCTCTCTCTCTCTCTCTTTCTTCCTCTCTTTAAATATAATAAAAAATATATTTTTGTATCTTTGTTATCAAAATAAGTCTAATATGTTTCATAAATAAATGTTTTTAAAAAAGCAGCAATATAATGGAGAGAGTTTTGCTCTTTGAGTGATAAAATAGCATTTTGGTCCATCATTTACCAATCTTTGAATCACGATTTTTCATCAGCCACGCGAACGAAGAGGCCTAAAGTGATAGTCGGTGTAGGACAAACAGCCGACTCTGAAGTGGCGAATGCTATGGAAATAGTGGGGATACGGCCGTATACGTACACAGATGCGACGACTCGAAGTAAAAGAGATAGCCAGTTTCGACTGAGCAGTGGGGTAGACGATTAAGTAGTGGGGAGAAGAAGAGGAAAGGGCAGGACGGCCGGGGGCGGGCGCGCGCCACAATTCAACGAGAACAGCCGCACTCACCACATCTGGCGAGCAACTGCCACACTATCGGCCTATATTCAAAATTCTATTCTTCCTTCCAAATTGCTAATTAAATAGCGATCTATAGAAACATAACGCAAAATAAAACACATAAAGAAAATTCTGGAGAAATCTAAATTCAAGTTTCGTAATTTTATTATAATAACTGAAAAATCGTTATTTTTACAAGTAGAGTACACTCTATATTATTTTAGTAATAATAAAATTTCAATAGTATATATAAAGAATAAAAATTCTGGAAGTTTAAAAAACAAAATATTGGGAACATAAATTCTATAAACTAATAGCATGCGACGAAAGTACAGCGAATACGCCGTTAAAATGTCAAAAAAATTTTGCAAAGAATGTAAAGAACTCGTTTAAAGTCTTATCTGCGACGAGCAAAGAGAGCTCCGCCTCCTCAACCGTCCCCTCCGCCCCGGTGCTACCCCAGAGTGCCCCCCGTTTGACCAACTGGCTACTACGTCACACATGCTTCTGCTTAGAGCCGCCAACTCCGAAGGCTCTCCTCTCAGGCCGGCTCAGTGAGTTACGAGTTGCGTCCGGGTTCGCCGTACGAGCGATAACGGGGGCGTCAATCGAATCGCGATTGGGAGAGGATTCTACCTCGTGCACGCTCTTCCCTCCTTGTCTTTCTCGGCTACAGGCAACAGGTTTGAATTTATGGGACAATAAAGAGTGTGGTGCGTAGTGCGCGTGTCTCTCTCTCTCTCTCTCTCTCTCTCTTTCTCTCTCTCTCTCTCTCTCTCTCTGTCTATTTCTCTCTTTTCCTCTCTTTTCCTTCCTTTACGCATTTCTTTCCCCGCTCTAGGCCGCCCTTTCTCTCCTGTCCTTTCGTTGTGAAAAGAGGAGTGAGCGGCGAAGACTATCAAACTCTCATAAAACTGTCAGCCGCGGCCACCGGGCTGACTTATGTGCGCCCCTTCCTTAGCCGCGGTTGGAGAACCACACGCTTTCAGGTTGAATCTGCACCTCTCGCGCGACGAACACGATCCCATCGCAAACTTCTTAACGAAAGATCAGACGTATGATCTCCGCAGTCTAAGAAAAGAGCGGTCGGAAGTAAACCCCGATCATACCTGCGGCTCACGATTCCGCGTTACAATATGCAAGTACAACAATCCCCACTTGTAAAACGTACTTCTCTTCCGTCTCCTGATCAGGAAGAGATACGATACGTATGATCGAGCTAAAATGGATTCGCGACGGATGAAATCGGCGGAGATACGGTGATATTAATGGGCGAATCGTTTTCGGTCGATCAGTAAGGAACAATCGCGTCTTCGTGTGCCGTATCACCCCTTTTCTTTTTCATCTGTCTTCACCGCGAGGCTATACAGTAGGGGGCGCGTGCGCGCGTAGCCCCCCTCGCAAAGCGGACGGAAGACTGCTTCTTGGTGACGTCGCGGCTAGAAGGCTGCAGAGGAGAACGAGAGAGCGATCGAGATACTTCTCCCCCACCAACGGTTTCAGGGCTCCCGAATATCTCTCCATTAGCCCCCCTGACGGTGCTATCCCCTCTCCTTGACCCCTCTCTCGCCCTCTTTCTCTCTCTTACGCACACCCCTCTCATCGGTTCCTGTCACGTCGGGTAGCAGCCGGGCAACACTACCACACGACGAGCGCCAGCGGCAGCGGAGACTCGACGGAGACGCAAGGAACGGGGTTGAAGAATCGTACGCCGACGGAGAGACCAATCAAGGTTTGACGAACGGCAGGGATTGGTCGAGGCGCTCCTCTGACACGCAGAGAGCGCGGGCACGTGACAAGCTACCGCACACACCGGCCTTCCGTTGGATCGTGGCGAGGCCTTCAGTACGATACCAACCACCCTTCGCGCACGCAACAGGAACGGCGAACTCGCGCGGGTACACTCTTCACCCTTTGCCGTGGTCGAGCCTCTGCCGTTGCCGCGATATAAAGCCGTCTGTTAAGTGCAACACCTGTGACAACGTTGGAGCGCAATTAATCATCGCGTGAATAATTTTAATGCGCGCACATATGTGTTACCTCGCATGTTATTTCATTGAGGAGAGACTTCGCAAGGTCATCTTCAATGGGGCGCCTCGATAAGCTGTTCGTTACGCGCTACTGCACGGTGGGCCCACGAGTTCTCTGTAGGTAATCGCGACTCCAGAGGTCGTAAAGAAGCAGAAGACAGTTTTATAGCCCAGGCCCACGTGGCCCTCGTAAACTTGACTCGCAGGTCGGTTCGAATTCAGGCTCGACCCGCCTGCCGCCAGACGTCTGCCTCTCTCTCTATTAGTCCTGAACCCCTCGTTCATTATCGAATCGCTTAGGGACGTGTTTCTCTCGCGTGTAACAGGTCGTGATAGCTGTGAATCGTTCGACGAACAAGGTGAAGCTTGTCGGAGCAACCGGTCACGTGTGTCGCGCGATTCTCGTCATTGCGATTTTTGTCATTGCGGCACAATGACGGGTTTCTATACTTAATGACGACGCGCGTTGTTCAACCGCCTCATCCGATCGAACCCAACGTCAGTGTTTTCGTGAATGACGGAACGTAGACGTGCACAATTATTGATATAGTGACGTTGACGGCAGGTGAAGGTACGTGAAGAATGAGTTCCTATCAGTTCGTCAACTCGCTCGCATCATGCTACGCGGGTCAACAGCCACAGCAACAGCCAAGACCGACCGCAAATTCACCTGGAGAACCGATGCAGGCAGCATCGCCTGCCGGTGGCGACTACTACAATCCGAATGCAGCGTCTACCAGCTATCCCGCACCCTGCTACTCGCCTCAACAGCATTATCCTCAACATCCTTATGCCGCGCCAGCGTCGGGTATGCAGCATGCAGCACCGACAGGGATGATAGACTATACTCAACTGCAACCGCAGCCTCGGCTAAATGCGACCACGACGTCACAGCAACACGGCATGCACGCTCAACAATCTCAACACCATCAGCCACCGCATCATCCTCAGCAACAACTTCACGCGGATCCGACGACGCCTCTTCTGCAGGGTGCCTCAGCACCATCAGCACCGTCAACGTCCAGCTGCAAATATGCTGATTCGACATCGTCCACCAGTGTGGCATCTCCTCAAGATTTAACTACATCCACTTCGAGAAATAGTCCAACGCCCTTAGTAGCGCCCGGTACAAGTAAAGCCGCATCAGGATTGACTTCACCGCCTGGTAGTTCGTCAAGGTCGTCCGTGGCTGCGTCCGCTGCCTCACCACCCAGCGGTAGCTCGAGGGGCGTCGGCGAGGGAAATTCAACGCTGACAACGGCATCTTCCGCTTCGTCGCCCGCTTCCTCCACATCCAGCACCTCTAGCACGGGTAACAATTCGTCCAACAAGGGGAACTCCTCTGGCACGAACCCGCCTCAAATATATCCATGGATGAAAAGGGTTCACATTGGTCAGAGTAAGTCGTTCATCT
This sequence comes from Aphaenogaster floridana, assembly GCA_003063835.1. Classification (NCBI taxonomy): domain Eukaryota; kingdom Metazoa; phylum Arthropoda; class Insecta; order Hymenoptera; family Formicidae; genus Aphaenogaster; species Aphaenogaster floridana. Next base: position 808,863 of record NJRP01000016.1, on the reverse strand, counting down.
ATATCGTATCTTCTAAATCCTGTTATTGCTATAAATGATGCGGTGTTTCAAGACACATCTTCTATTTCTTCTTTTCTCATTTCTGAACGAAAAGGAAGCTACTCTTAATCTTATCAAAACGGCAAAAGAGGAAATTAATAACAATTATTTGATTTATTACATTGTTAGGATTACAGCTGCTTAAGATTAAAAACTCTGAGATTTTTGTATTTTATTTTATTTTAAATTTGAACTCTCAAATGTGATATACGATTTAATGTGCCGGTTAATATATATGTTAATATATTTATCCTTTTTAACTTTCGAAATGCCATCCATCTATTAAAAGTGTACAGCTACTAAATTACAGCTAAAATATACGATTCCACAGATTATAAATCTATTTAATTTTGATGTGGTAGCAATCTCTCCTCACTCTCACTCCAATGTTATGTTTCGTGTTTTAACAATAAACACGGGAATATATATAAGTTTCCACATTCGGAAAATAACACTTAATTTGAAACGTATATATCTATTTATTTGTAGTTATTTATTTTTTATCACGTCTTAAATGCAACGACGTGTTAATTTGCGTAATGCGGGTTTCTATAATGTAATTTTCGTACAAGAATATTAGGAAAGACTATTGGATTATAAATAATCTACGTTTAGTAGATTCTACTAATAATCTGTATTTAATATGTCTAAAATGCTAAATAGGATAGACTGTTACATAAGAACAGTGAGATCACAATTAATAAATTACAATATCTGACGTCGAAAAGCGGATTACGTAAATATTGTTTAAAATATACGCATATATATATTTTACGTGAGATGATTGTAAATATGCAAGTAAGAGATGAATATTCTTCGCCAGTGAATAATAAACCACAGAGGAGATTTGTTTCGACACTACTGGCCAATTTTATTTTAATTTAAAATGTCACGACGTTTCGACCATGGATTTTGGTCCTTCTCAAGTGATTAAATTAAGATTAATTATATGGATCATACACAATTACATCCAATGGAAATGACAATGTTCCAACAATATGTCAAAGTCCAGAGAAATATGCAGAGTGTCATAGTTAAATAAAAATATAAAGTAAAATAGTCGTCATATAAAATTGAGGTAGTCAAAAAATTTTTTCGCACACAGAAAGTAAGTCATAGCGCACGAACGGTTACCAGCAGACTGAACCATAATAATAAAAGTCAGTTGAGAAGGACCAAAATCCATGGTCGAAACGTCGTGACATTTTAAATAAAAATAAAATTGGCCAGTAGTGTCGAAACAAATCTCCTCTGTGGTTAATTGTAAATATCTTGTGAAAATAATGTACAAATTTTCTCAGAATGAATATTGCAAGAAACTTCTGTGAAACTATATTAAATACAGGATAGCAGCATAATTTTAACAATAATTAAAAAATACTCTCACATCTATGAAATTTTTCATGTGTTCTAAAAGTGAAGTTATCATCATTGCGAAATAGATATAATCACATTTAACGTTATTCTATTGAAAAATTTAAAGCATTTCATAAAACAGCTTTCTAATAGGTCACGTAAGAAATATAGAAGATATTTTATATATCTTGTTAATATTATTATTAAATAAATACTATATTGTTAAATACTATTAAATAAATTACAAATATTTGAATAAAATATAAATTAGTAATCATCAAGCATGAAATATTAAGTACTATATCGCTATTTTTATCGCGTATCTTCAACAAGAAAAATAAATAATGAGACAAAGATACAAAAACGGTTAGTAACATATCGAACAGGTAAATAGCGATTACATAAATACGTCGACATATAGAATGGACTGCGCGTTGCGATAGACAAACGCGTACAGACTGTAGAAAGAGAGATACTACATAGGAGGACTATGTTTGTCTCTTTTGCTATCATCTCATTCGTGATTTTGTCCCCTCCAAAATTTTTGCAATAATGTAGCGTTGAACTCGGCACCTAATAACTTGCTCTGGAACGGCTTATCATTCGTAACAGCCGTAACTATCGAAATAATCCTATACTTGATCACATATTCAAAGACAATGGTTTTATATTGTTTTTTTGTGTTAAACTAAACAGTAGAATCTGTAGAATAATATGTGAACTATTTCATAGAACAATTATGCGTGAGGTTTGCAACTTTATTTCGACGACCCTGCAAGAAAAGAGACAAACATAGTCCTCCTATGTAATACCTCTCTTTCTACAGCCTGTGCGCGTTTGTCTATCGCAACGCACAGTCCATTCTATATGTCGATGCATAAATACAATTTCGGAACAAATACTCAATAAACGCATCAAAACCGTCGGCACAAAACGTCGTGACTCGTGCTCTCTATCTAGGATCGAGTATATATGCGGAAATGAGCTCGCGCGTTTTGAGATACGGACGAAAAGCAGTGCGGGGGTGCGGTCAGAACGGATAACAGTAATTCAGCGGGGACCAAGACTAGATTCACCTGCCCCCGTGGTTCAAAGAAGATAAAACAGCCCAGCGCGCTGGTCGCGCTCACATTAGTCGCCCCGCGTGATTTACTGCGCGGCCAGTATGATTCAGTCAGCGGGGAATTTGACGAAGAATTAATGGTATTATGATATCGTGTGTAACTCTATGTATGTGCGCCCGGGCCATAAATCAGGCTGCATTGTAAGGCGCGGGGGGTTGCCTTCTCCTTCTAGTTCTCTCGGGTTAGCTCGAACGAGGGCCTCAGATCGTTCGGCTCGGCCCCCAAACGGGATACGCGGCTCAGATCTTTCTTGTACAAGTTTCGGCTTCCTCTCCCAATCGTTCGCATCATGCCCGCCTGGTTAATGTAGCATCCTTTTACCTCGGCTTACGTCTCCCGCGCGATTATTTCGCGTGTGCCTTGGTCCGCGAGAAGCGAAAGGTATGGAGCAGACTCGCCGCCTTATACCGGTTATGGCGATATCATATAATATTATAAAACAAGAGCTTTATATATGTATGTATATATTTAGCATGATAAGAATCTCAACGACCTTAACAATTTCCAATTTTAGTGGCATTCCAACTATAATTAAACTGCAAAGTAATATTCGATAATAATGCAAAAATTCGAGATTGCTGGTGAAATGTAATTATAACGATAACGCTGATGATTAATGAGAATAATAAAAAAATAATTTTTATATATCAAGCAAATCAAATATAAATTTTTTAACAGAAAAGAGAGTTCTGAGAAACATTCTGAGTAAATAGTATGGTCTATAGTGAGTAATATCATTATATATTCTAACGCGAGAATAATTACTACACAGCAAAGAGTAACAGAGAAGTAAAATCATAAATCTTGCGCGAATGCATGGAATGTAGTGGTCCTGAAGAGCATGCTTGAAATAGTTATCAAGCACTATTGACCTGTTAGGTCTGTCTTCTAATATCCTCAATGCAAAACCTTTGTCTGACTTCTTACCATTTATTTACTGACAAAATCAACTCTTTTAGTTTATATTCCGTTTGAAATTAATTTCAAGGACGTTTTCTTCAGTAAAGGAAATCCTTAAAATCTGAAAATCTTCTCATTTCAAATCTGAAATAGATCTACGTACGTTAAATAATTATGAGATGTTTACGATCATTATTTGAATAAACATATAGAAATCAAAGCTGCATGCAAAATAGTAGATTAATTAAAAATGAAAATAAATCATCCACATTCACATTAAGAGAAAAATAATTGATTCGTCAAAGTTAATGTTCACCAACACAAGATATTCCGTTTAGATTTCGTCCAGCCGTTCCGACGCTTTTGAACCTGCTGCTTCTTCTGATGCATAAACGTTTGAACACTTGATTTGAAAAAATAAACTATTTATTAATAGTCAAAAGAACGAATAAGAGAATCTGGCTTACTCGAAATAGCACACCATTGTATGATTGTACTGCTTTGCTCTATATGAAAGAAAAAACATTTTTCATTAAAATATATAAATATATAACTATTAACATATTTTTCTTACGTTATTCTATAATATATAAACAAGTAAGGAAATTTTAGTTATGTATTGCCTCCTTAATAAGAATATTTTAATAAAAAAAAAATACGGAATTTTAATTAAATATAAAATTAAGTTTAAACACAAATGTTTCAATAACATTACACGTCATAAGATATAATTGACAATTTTATAAATGATTTAGTTAGCGGACTTGTGTGATTGTGATAATTAAATTTGAAAGGATTATTGTTACGCAAATGATAGCGTAATTTGTGCATTGCTGATTAATGTGTAGGTAATCTGGAGAAAATAAAAGAGAGATAGAGAAAGAGGAAGGGGAGATTATTTTAAAAGGGGCAAAGTGACTAGACAAATGGAAGGCAGATTTATTTTGTAGAAAGTATAATTACAGACTGATCATTCTTCCTTAAACGAAGCTGACGTAAGAGAGCCGCGGAAAAGAAGATTATACGCTTTCTCTAAATCGTATCAATAGCAAAAAATCACCGCAGTCTCCGATTTTGATTATTTTATCGTAAAAGTTATATTTCTAGTATATTTGCTGCTTATTAATGCATTTTAAATTTTTTATCATCTTAAATCATCACTCTAATTATTTGTCAAAGATTAGAAGATACTTTTTGATAAAAATTGAAAAACTTTTATAAATCTAGAACAATTTTTTGCATCTTTTACAAATCATACGTTATTTTGGAAATTGTAGAAATTATCCGGGTTACGTCCTTGCTGCCGGCAAAATTATGCAGCCACAAGCATGTGGGTCATCCTCGGGATAAGTAGCAAGTCCGACATAGGTCCGAGATAAGTAGCTATCATCTGACGAGCAGCAAACGTGAATAAACATGCAATTGATGCGTGAAATGAACAGTTCTGCATTTCATTTCCGAAATATCGACCTGCGTGTATGCGAGTGGGCGCCGTAGCCCCTGTTTAGATAAGCAGAAGGTCGTTTTCGTCATGGAGTCTGTAATTATGGGCCGATCATTCCGCCATAAATAAGGATGTGCGGAGCGCCGCGAGGAAAGGCACGTTTCTATGTCCCGATTGATAGATGGCTACCAACGTGATTCCCAACGTACGAATCCCCCACGCCGGTAGGGTAGACAGTCAAACCAGTGGAACTGGATCTCACTTAATGCCCTTAGCACATTTACACGTCATAAATATGTGATAGTTGGCGGAACAATTTTCTTGTCGAGGAATGGCGTCTACAAATGATTTAAATGAACCATGATATTATGTCAAGCTTTCCTGATTGCTATTTTATTCGATTAATTTGTCATAATTCTACGTGCACTAAAGTTCCATATATTTATGCTAATAACGAAGAAGTAGAAAACAGTTTTTTCTTATTGCATTCTGTGTACTGGATTTCGATATGGTACAGATAAAATAAGTACAGTGCCTTGAGCAAACATATGCACGCATGTATGTACGTACGGTTACGACGCACTAACAGGAGAGGGAGATACGAGGACGCGCCTCAAAGAACTGGTTTTACTAACCACATAGCATACTGCATTTTTACGCTGACGAAAATGTTTTTATTCGGAGACGCTTAATCAATCCATGCCATACGTACAACTGTTCTAAGGCATTAGGGTTAGCAAAATCTAGGATTGTTCGTCATCGTCTAAAAATAATTTCATGATCATATTTCTTTAGAAAATCCATGTTCCGCATATTTTTCCTCACGTTTATAAATATTGCTTGTAAAATTAATTATTAATTGAGTAATAAAATAAACAATAAGGAACAATATAAAAAAGAGGAATATGTTATATTTACCATTTTATTAAATTTAATAAGATCCACAACTACTATAAAATAGAGACGACAAGAAAAAATTATGATAATAGCACTAAATTATTAGCATCATTTGTCTTTTATAACTGTTATATGTCAATACTGTATGTACAGCATACATATGTTAAATATGTTTTAAATCAGTGAAACATACTGTATTTTAAAGTTTAGCAATCATGTATGACTCTTGTCATTTCTCATTCATAATTCTCAATTATGATTGTGTGGGATCAGTTGAAGCGAAATGTGTCGCACAAAGAGAAGAAAGTTACCGCCGTACTGCAGTTTGCGTATAACCGCGGGAAGAGCGCGAATCACTTATTAGGACATAAATTTTCATTGCAAGCACCTAGTGCAAACGGGATGAGCCGATGGGGTAATGGATGTGTGCCGGGGGCGAAGTGGGCCGCCTGTTGCTGCGTGGCCCGGTCGCCACGGGGATCCTTGATCCTTATGCTCCTGCAGTCGCCCTTTCGGCCGACAAACCCTCCCCGAGGAGAAGATTCCCTCTTCTGAAAATTTACGAGCTAACGCTGAATGGTGTAGTAAAGGGCGATGCCGCCGGTACACACATTTCGTGGTTTTGTCACGACGCGTGAATCGAAAAACTGCCCTGCAAAAATAACCGCAAGTATTTTGTTTTCCTTCACCGTATATCACGAGATTCTGCCAGATTTCGAGGAAACGTTTCACGCTACCTAACATCACACTGATTACCGTCGCAATAATATTTACGCTAAAAGAGAGCGAAGAAGGAGAATGGGAGATACAAGTACTTAAAACATTGTTGGATAACGGAATGCAACGTCAATTAAAAGCACTGATAATAAACTAGCCTTTGAAATGAACCAATTTCATAATCGTATCTCTTTTATACAAGATTATAGAAGTGAGATAACTATATTAAACATAAATGGTCATGTACTTATAATTTTATGCGTTTCTCACGTATATTATTAATATATATTGCGATAACATTTCTACACCTTCTAGGAGTTTCACTAATGATTATTAACAACGGTCGTTTTGCGACGGACGATTATTGCGAGCCGCGGTAATGCAAGAATCGTGCGGAAAGCGTCATCGTCCGTCGCGACAACTCGATTTAGAAGATACACACAAGTTGCATGCAATGTATAATAGTCGCATATATACAGAGCTCGGCTGTGCCAGTGATAAATAAATCACGCGAAGATCAACGGTTCTGTGCACTTACATCATCCTTTTAAAATGTTCAGCCTAATGTGATGTAATCAAATTCTCGGCCGTTTTGCTCTGACCGCCGCGAAACAAACTCTACTGTGAAATATATCCGGCGTAAATCAGATGTAGATATTTGTCATTCGTTGCTATTAGTTAAGATACTCGGACGAGTCTTCTTTTATACATACAACACATTACTAAGTTCGAATAACTATATCTAAGCTAAATAATTTTCAGTTTTTTAACAAATAAATAAGCGATATTATATATATAGAAACAAGAAATTTATATAACTTTTCCAAAATTATTTTCCATATAATTGACAATAGCATTTCATGTAATTATAGCTGAAAAACCAATTCCAATTTAAATTTAGATAAAAATTGAATAAATCGATATCGATTATCATCAATAATAATAAAATATATTTTTTTACATTAAATTTAATCTTTTATTTTGCTACATAACACATTTTACCTAATAATTTAACAGACATATCGATATAAACTTTAATATTGTAATCTTATGAAAAAATTTAATTAACGACAAGCAATTTTTTCAAAATAATATATAATTATTACCCACATCATTCTGTTAGATGTGTCAACATCGCAAATATTGATACAACTCTTTCCGTTGAGATTTATTTTTTCAAGAATTGACACAGACTTTTTCCACGCCTCAATTACCTAATTACTCTGATGCTTCAATCCATGAAAGTATAAACGCGCATTTTGTCATGGCAAGTGCCTCGCACGGAATCACGCTCGGCACACAACTCCCCTTTTTGCCTCTGGTGCAACTATTTCGGTCCTACTCGTTTAACTCATCGAAAGTAACACGAAGAGAAAATACCTTCTTCTAGAGAAGCTTTTTATAAAAGAAATTTAGAGTAGCTCTTTAAACACATATAAAGAAAAATATAACTACCGATATTCCCACACGTTATACATTTATTTTAACGAGTAATAGTTATATATTTAACTTTTTAAATAAAGTTCAAAGTTTTAAAATAAAAGCAATTTGTATGAATATTTATTGCTGCTGTTAATAAAATATTTTTGAAGGACATCTCTTGGCAAGCTTGTAATGAGATAATGCTATTTATGAGAAAGAAATGGAATTATTACTTAAAGATGTGCAATCGCGATCTCTTTTTACTGTTGTGAGAAAATCATGGGCGAAGATAGATTTTGGACGGGAACAGCTTTATTCCGCGGCTGATGCTCTGGGTAAAGCGTGTTTGGGTGGTGTAGAGGCGGTCCTACGTACACCCCAGCGACTCGGGACCATAAATAAATGCTTGCGCGAGGCTTATGTACTAGCACGAGGCGTTCTGAGGGCTTGCGGCACCACTCGTGTGGGGTAACTAGGAGGAACGCCATGGACGATCAGAACGGACAGCCTCCTAAGAGGAGCAACCTAACATAGGAGCATAGGTACTGCATGATTCATAGAGGACGTGGTGTAGAGTCCGGAAAGGGACACGCGCTTCCGATGAGATTTATCCGCCCGATACGACGAATGTTACGCGAAACGAGGGACAAATGGCATTTGTCGCAGCTGTCGATGGTCGGGACTGCATTTTATGACACTTTTGGTGAATAAAATGCTACCGCCGCACATAATAATCTTGCGTATGTACATCTTCAAAAGATAAAAAGTTATATGTGCATTATTGTTGAAACGCAGTCTGATTATATTTGCCGCTTTCACTTTATCCGCGTGATTTTCTATGAGAGACTCGAGGTGTTATTCAAAGAAACATATAAATGCGCGAGCCCGTCGAATGAAAATTACACATTTGCATTTTCTTCTAGCTCTCGATGGGAATAAATCAATTCGCATAGGTGACACGCACGAAATGTATATACGTACGCACGTACACGCGTATGCGACTTCGCGCGCCTGTGTGTTTTTGTTCGACCTTAGGCAGCTCGCATCACCGCGACGCACTGTACTCAGACACGTAGAGAGTCGCAGCTGACTGTATTGTTCCCGCTGAAGGTAAGTCATTAATTTTCCCAGCGGCAGGAACGCTCTACGCGGTCCAATACACGTACGTCGCGAACACATGTGTACGTGTGTCCGAATGGCCATACGAACATTTATGGAACGCCGATGCCTACTTCGCGCAGTAATAGCGGTACATTCCTGCGCATGATTATTGTCAATTAACAGTTTAAGAGTCTCAAAAACGGGCTATTGTTGAACTCTCAGTGGGTCATCAAAGTTCGAGAGACCAAACTTCGATCTTTCATCGGTCCACGCTGGTAGGATTGATGGAATTCCCATTGTCTCTCTTAATTGTTATTAATCAAAGCTATATCTCTAGATTTCGAGTTCACTTCCGGTGTTTTAGAGTATTGGTAATGAGGGATGATAGTGTCGCAAAGACGCGGTATGATGGAACAATGTCCGCGTGAAGGATTATCCGAAATCGGACAAAAAGAGGACCATCGGTCCAAATGATATGCGTGTGTACCCTCGAAGGAAGATAATGCATTCGGAAGGTTGTCGGTAGGTTTGAGTCGCGTGTGTCGGACGCGGCGGTCGGACCGTCGCCTGATGGATGGAGACGCGTAGCCTCTATCCCTATTCTTCCTCAATCCGAGGGCCCGGTCCTCCGCCGTCCCTCCTCCGATATATACGCGCACGATCACGTCTTGTGCCTCTCTTTCATTCGGCTGTATAAAGTAACCCCTCTGGGAGACGACAGTTTCTTACGCGAGCTCGCTCGCGCATACACACACGAACGATATACACGCGCGGATTCAATCCATGCGGCGAGAGAATGGATAATATGTTATTCTTGGTTCTATCAATCCCGCGGAGATGACCTAGTGTGAAAGAGGAGGATCTAATTTTAGTCGAATGATGGTTTAGCGAGGCACACGGTTCGCTACGAGAGATTTATCGACAAGCGATAGGGATCAGCATACTTTCGACTGCTCTTCGTAATATTTAAACCGACGAAACCTTGTACACGCAGCTCAAACTTTGCATAGCATCTTCGTGCAACGGATATTCGCTGTTTCGCATTTGGCAGGACATTCCGGAGTTCAAGGTCATCAGGACTTCGAGACACGTACCTCAATATTCTCATGGTTCATGCGCCATGTATAAAAGAGACGAAAGAAAGACTGTACTGGCTTTTGTATGCTGTCAACGAGTACAAAGTGCAAAATGAAGGAAGGGAGGTAGACGTGCACGACGGTGGGGACGACGAGGCGTTAATTGAATTTGAGTCCGCGCGGATTATTGTGAAGCGTTTAAAGCGGCCAGAAACAAACCTATTTGCGTCAGAGAGCTTTCTCGTGGAAGATAACAAATGATCCGCGGAACGTCCGCTGCGCAAACTTCGGCATAAAAGCTTCAGCAAGGCTGCCACTCTCTTTCGCCCCTTTTCTGCATCCCCCTTCCTCCTCCATTTTCACACCCTTCGTTCTTTCGTCACCTCGTTTCCAGCATCTCTTCCAACTGAATCCAGCCCTTGAAAACCACTTGCTACCCCCATTTGAATTGAAAAGCAATAGTTTTTGAATCTATTTATAACTGTCCGATGCACACACGGATGCGTCTGGAAGAAGATGCCGTTGACCCAATTCGAATATCGCATCCTTCTTTCTGTAAATGAATTTTCCGCCGTAAGAGAATTCCTACTAGTTCTATCATCGCCATTCTTCGTGACAGAACACGTCCGCTCGACCTACTTACATCGCGCGTCTATCTTTTAATTTTAGCGACGGTTATAAAACTTCACGTAAAAATAACAAACACATGTGACACCCTCATTAACGTACGGAGGAAATCCCCTGAGCTATGATTGAGCGTAACAGTCGCCAATAAAAGGATTTCCATGCTCCATGAGTAGAGCAGAAATTAATAGATCCTTTTGAAAGAGCGACCAGCTTCGTGTACCCCCGGAGATTTATAACCGGCAACTTTCCGCGGTGTGGTCCGGGCGTGTCAGCTGTATACCGATCGAAATAGATCCCGCGGATTCCGGTCTGAGCTCGAGGCGACAGGTCTCAGTGTCCGAACGTTTGGTAACAGGTGGATCGTAGACACCTAGAAGCCCGATCAACTCACGATCGTCTCGGTCGCCTTCCTCGTCGTGGAATGTTGGACCGTTGATTCCGCTCGAGGAAGGCCGATCTTCGGCGTGCGATTGGTCGTCAGCTGCGCAAGTACGGATAGGTCACAAATCAGCTCCGAACGGAGGCTGACTGACAGAGCGCGCGGAGCCGCGTGTAGATAAATTTAAATTGTGCGTGGATTACGTTTGCTATATATCGCTAGACCCGACGCAACGTTTCGACGAAAATTCATGAGCGCCACTGGCTATTCACGCTGGCTCATCGCCAGACGGAGGCGTGCGTATCAGATAATCTCCTATCATTGCTCCGACATCGGTGAGTCTTACATATAACTAAAGTCTTTACCTCGTACACAAATCACCACGAATCTATGTTCTAGGAAGGATAAGAATTATAACAAATTATTGTAACGACAAATTATTACAGCCTTTATATTTTGCATGCAGATAATTATCTGACGACGCACGCGATTACAACGCGATTTCTCATGAAGACATTAAATTTGTTAGCCTACCGTATAATTAAGTAACGCAATCTGCTTTTTTGTTTACATGATTCTTATATAAAACAAGAGAGATCTTAACAATATACAATTTTGTGGATAATTTGTTAAAACAGATGAGAAGATCTCCATAACAGAACGAGCAAAAAACTTATACCATAAATATCTCGAAATTAAAGTTATATTAAATTTTTGAAATATATGTGTGTAACATGAATATACAAATAATCACTTATCTTTTTGTTGTTCTGTGGAATGCGCAGAATAAAAAAAACGAATTAAAGAAACACTGACTACAAGCCTGTCATTAGTAACATAGAACTCGGACAGAGCAGAAAACGAAGACGGGGATATGCCAGCCACGCGATACCACTAGCTGAATGTCTCAGCTGAAACAGCGACAACTTTTAAGGGGACACTATCTTGTAACGTCGAACATGAGATCTTGAAGCCTTAGACCACCTAAGCTATAGAGATGCAATCGTAATTGCATAATAGTCGCGATGAACTGCTCGGGTTATTTATGAACCTCTCATATTCTTTTGTCAGTAGTGCCGATGCCGTTTAGATGCAGACGGTGTTGGATACTCTGAACATCGCCCGTTTTATCACAGGATTTGCATTGTAAATGGAATCAACTCGCTTCCATTATGCAATTAATGTTTCTGTTTAAATACATAAGGATTTGAATGAAGTTCTGAGATTTTAAAAAAGCATTCCATTTTCTTTTCGCATTGATTCTTTTGTGAGAAGTGACGTGTACTGGCTACACGAATACTAATTCTGATTGCGTTAAACATATGATTTTAAAAAAGCAGTAATACGCCTCAAGTTACATAGGACATCTTTTGAAAATTTCAGAAACTTCCTTGGATCCTCCTGCATGTACGTGCATAAGCGTTCCATCGTAAAAATTTGAAAACTGCGAAGTAAGACGTAGACGATCGAATTTGTACGTGATTAAACTCATTTAAACGTGATTCATTAATACCGTGAGAAATTGGCGCCTGATATATCTAATGGTAACGAGATTTGAAACAATTCCCGCTGTTCATTACGTCGCGAAACTTACAAATTTTTATTCGTTTCTTTGGGATTCTTAAATCGATCGTAGAGATGGAAAGAATTGATACGGCCGTACTTGAGCTCTCGTATCAGATAACCATTCAGATATATACCGGGGGTTGGGGGTAGCACAAGAGTTCTATATATACTTTCGTGGAACTTGCTCCCGACCGACATACTGAGCTTATGCCTATACGTATACCACAAACGCACGTCGCATACCTACCTACCTACTCACACTCACGGAATGCAATACAGATCGCCGTTGCGATCACGAGATATTTTGATTCCTTTCTCAGCACCTAATCTATAATCTATCATGAATAGTGATATGTAATACTTCTGACCTACACAATTGACAAAGTATTAAATGCCCACGTATTACTTCATAGGCAAGCAAACAGATAACAAGGAGTAGTAACTATTTTTCTTCATTTGAATTACGTATGAAATAATAGTTTAGATTTCATGTATAAAGTGTTCCCTTTCATATATAAAGTATTATTAATGCACAGACTTTCGTACAAAATTTCTTCTGTGCACATATAAACTACACTACAATTAATACTTATTTTCAAAAGTATAATATTCTCTCTTTATTCTTTAATAATAACAAAATATTTTTAGCTAATTATATCAATCTATTTTTCTAACTATATCTATTTATAACAAAAACGGAACTTTTGATCTTATAGTATCAACTAATAATATAACTTATAATATCGATATAGATATCTTAATTCTCTTAAATATAACTTAATATATATACAATTTCCCAATTATTTTAATTTAATTATATTCTCAACAGTATTTATGCTTTAATTAACAAAAAACATTTCTTTTATGTATATTATTTTTTTCTTGTATCATGTATAGTTTGAAAGGATTTATATATTGTGTACGTAGTAAGTAAAACTTGTGGATTCAAGAACCGAAGAAGTTCTTGCGACAAAGGAGAGTTCGAGTGTGTATTAAAAACCAAGAAGATCGAAATCAGACATACCGAGAACACACTCCATAGAGTCGCGCGGGATTTTATCCCAGTCACGTGTTACTCAGCCTTAACCAGCCGATCTGTCAGTCAGGCAGACAGAGCAGTCGTCAGACTGGCAGTCGGTGACGCGTTTGGTACAGGGTTCGGTGCAAATACACGCGCGCTCCGCGTTCTATTAAGAGCAAGGCACGAAAAGGCTAGACGACACGAGGTGACATCGAGATGGGTGACACGACATGGCCCTGCGCTTAGCCCGCCTCAGTCTTACAACGACGACGGCTATGCGCACCTCTTCGGCCCGCACATCTCTCATTGCGTGATAGACACGCTGAGCGTTTTTATTTCAGTCTTTATCCGTTCGCTAAGGCGGCTCGTGCGTCTCGATGAGAAACTTGAGGACTTCATATAACTAACTTAATCGCCATATGGATAATTTGACAAAGATATGCGTTTTACACCATTATAACGATACTGAATGTCGTTTGAATTAAAACATTAAACAATTATTAGAAAATATATAGGTGAGGGAGAGCACAGAAGACATAATATATTTTTTAATATATCTTTTCATTTTATTTATCATGTAAATTTGGATATTTAATTACTGGTTTTTGATAATGTGCAACGGAGCAAACACGCTGAATAACATAGCGTGGTCGATTGGCTAACAACGCAGTTGATTATAGATAACTAGATAATTTTACGGGATTTTGAAACAAATATATACTTTTGCTCGATCGGCTTCGTATATAACTAATTACTTACTTTTTGCTTATATAAGTAATACTCATGACTATATCTTATTTTTCCGATCAATTATTTTCCGAAGAAAGTAAAAGTTTCAAATTACAAGAGAATCTTCCGCATCCTCACGGGAGTGAATTGACAAATGAATGTACGAAGTGCTCCCATTGCATCTGCTTAAGATTCAATGCGATTACGAAATTTATTACCGCGAGATATATAACGCAAGTCATGCGTATGATTACGGAAATTCAAGTTACAATAACATATTGGCTCGTACTCCCCTCGATGCTTTAGAATTTATAGTGCGAGAATAACTACTGAGATCGCGCCAGATAGAATCTAAATGCTAATTAAACAGGTGTGCCTGACACGCGTGAAATTTAATCGGGTCAGCGATTACCGCGGTACTTTAATGCATCAAAAGGTATGGTCACTAAAAATAATAAATCACGAGTACATCGAAGATAAAATAATATTCAGCAATTTAACACACATACACACACACACACACATACACAATTATATCATTCTGAGATTATTACTCCTGCGCATGTTCTTTAGGGATGATAAAAACTCCGAACCTGTTATAGACATCAAGCAAAGCGTTGTGAGCGTATCGAGATCTCTCTCTTGTGGTATTAGTTGGAAGAATTAACATGGCGCGCCTAAGAAACATATTTCAATCGCATATGAGCATCGTCGAGAGCTTTCTCACCAGCCTTCACCAAGTACATTCCTTTACACATCAACGTATGTTGTATGGATGTCGGCGAGATACCAATAGCACAATTTATCACCAGAAAAGACAAGAATACATGGTTCAAAAAAGCATTTATTCTTATATTTTTATACTTTTTATAGTTTTATAATAATTTTATTTAACAAAGGAGAAAGAAGAGAAAGTTATATACGCGATTATGTTTAGAACGTTAACGAAATGCAGATATATATAACGAGATAATAAAATAAATTAAAAGAATTTCAATAATTGTATGATAATAATAAACTTAGTCATTGAAAATCAAAAAGTATTATATATGAGAAGCTTCAAAAACTGAAGAATTTTGCAGCTCTTATTGCTAGATTATTTTTAGTTACGAACAGGAGTATTCTATAATAATGCGAGTGGCCGAAAAAGGAATTCCGTTTGTCTGTTACAAAACGGGTAGGTGCGCCGGATAAACGATATGCAGACCGAACGAGTCCGTGTCCAGACAACCAGAACACTATTTATTAAAAAGTCAGGCCGCACGACCCAGCGACGTGTTACATCGGGAGGAAAGCGATAACACCGGACGAAGGGTCCTGTCATTAAGCCCGGTAGGAGCTTCGTTGTTCAACGCTCGCTGGTTGCCATCCTCTGCGAAAACGCTTTTCACTCTCGTGAAAGTACTCAGTCCATGCTGTTCAAAGCTGTGGAACGAATCTTTAAACGTACTGTTATCAATGTTATGCGTAAACGCTCGAAATACTGGATAATCACACATGCAAAAGAGTTATATTTCTGAACAATGGGAAATATTTATTCGCATACGAGAGCATTCTTCTTGTTCTTGTCCTTGTTCTTCTTCGACTTATCATACATTTATCGTCATGCATTTTTACTCGCATGCACATACGAGTACGAGTCATGCAACAAAGATTTATTTAAGTGACTCATTTATTGCGCAATTATTGCTATTCGTACTTCCTACTTAGTTACATCTTTATTTGACGACTCTCGTCAATTTCTCCCTCTTGTCCCGCGCTGTTAATGACTATCTATTACAGCTGTAAATGAGCCGCCTCTTTAATATCCGCAATGACCCGTGCTCACAATGAACCTGAAAACGAGTGGCGCCCTTGTTCGCGTAACACCTGCTCAAGCAACGAACCGAAGCCTATGTTAGTGTTTCGGAAGAAGGGTAGAAATTATTAGTATATCGATTACATCGAAATATGATACGGTTTCTATATGGAAATTACACGAATATTTCCGAGAATAAGATCGTAAAACAATGAAAGATTATCTGCATCAACCAAATTCAAGAAAAACATTTCTCTGTATATAACTTTTAGAAATTATGATATATATATAAGATGTATCTATTATCTCTTATCTTTTTAATTTCCAAAATAAAGGATATTATGTATTTTTTCTATTTCACGCAATATTGTATTATAAATTGCCATCTCAGATTTAAGAACAAATTTATATAACGATACATTATCAAATTATGATTACATCAATTTGATGTGATGATTCATGCGGTGATTACAGAATACTGTAAGTGACATTGAAGCTAAGTCAAAGCTCGTTTCTGGCGTTGTTCGGTGCAGTCAGTGGCAATTTTTGCAAAGGAAGTAGGTGTAATAGGCGGAGTATCGTAATAATAGCGTTGCAAAATTATTTATGGCCGAGGCGTGCAAAGCAAATAGGTAAAACAGCTGCCAAGTTGACCAGTTCGCAATCCAGTAGCACTGGCGGAGGCATTAACCACAACTCGTTGAAATAATTAACGAGGTCGTCACGCGTTGCACGCGCTTGGACCTTTAGTAATATGCATCGCCTGCGCTTTTTATTCAATCTTTCGCACTCTTGCACTCGTGGCCTTTCTGCGATAAGATCAGCGGTTGAAAAAACGCGATTCATCTTAAACATTATACACTTGGTATATGTAAATTAGTATTTAAAGATATTTAATACCCGCAGCGTTTGCGAAGAATCTATCTTCATCGCGGGTTATCAGTTCCTTCTATTAAGTTCATATTTATGTCATTTACATTTATGTTGTTCTCATGAAATGACGAAAACTCTTGTTTCCAGGCACGGTGAATGCGAATGGTGAGACGAAACGACAGAGGACCTCGTACACCAGGTATCAGACGTTGGAGCTGGAGAAAGAGTTTCATTTCAACCGCTATCTGACGAGGCGACGTCGCATTGAGATCGCGCATGCTCTCTGCCTTACGGAACGTCAGATAAAGATCTGGTTCCAGAATCGGCGTATGAAGTGGAAGAAAGAGCACAAGATGGCGAGCATGAACATCGTGCCGTACCACATGTCGCCGTACGGGCACCCTTACCAGTTCGCGCCCCACCCCGGCCAGTTCGCTCACTTGGCCACATAGGACGAGTTCTCGCCCGCCGAGCTCGGAGCACACGCTGTCCGGTTCCCCGGGATGTACGGCGAGCAGAACTTCTAAAAGGCTTTTTCCGCCTTAGACCCCGCGCTACGTCACGACGCTGTCACTTGTGACTTGGCGGGGTCGAGGGGGACTTCACTTCCAGTAGGACACGTGGTGCGTTCCGCTGATTCCGCAATGTGCCGATGCTTGGTAAATGGATTGTCGCCGTAGGACCGAGGGATCGTATCCTTCTTTCGTATGTCAATAACGTACTTAAATTATTTACGCGTTCGTTGTCGGTTCGTCCGTTCATTCAGCTTAGCTATCGGAAGGAGAACTAACGAGAGACACGAGAGACAAGAGTTGTTTCCTTCCTGAAGCTGAGCAAAAGCAATCCGTTCTCGCTCGCTTTCGGTCTGCGGACGCGCAAGTACTGTCACTGTATGACTATTCGAAGTTGAAGAAAAGCCAAAATTTTCTGCATATATAGCGCCGTGCGCCCGACTTAATAGACTGGACGCGCTCCGAGGGGCTCTCACGCACGTGATTACAAGATATTAATAATGATACTAATGATGCGGATGAGAGGCCACCTCAGCGGGTGAGATAAAACCGAATCTCTAGTTTAAGGTGTAGAAATCAGTGATTTAAGTAATTAATTAATCAATTAATGAATTAATTATCTTGTCTTGGCTGCACACTGTTTCACGTGATATCGATCACTGATTGATTAAAAACGAAATTAGAGAATGTACTTGTATATTTATTTATTGTTTCTTCTTCTATGTGTCATTCTCTCATTTGGCCCTTTCCGAACGTATTCATGGAAAAAGGCTCGAAGTAACTTCAAAAGAAACATATTTTCACGTTAAAATCTCTGTATCATAGTTCGTGTAAGATGCCTATTAATACTCAAATTATTCTTCATTGGTCTTGAAGGGAGAAGTGACCTTTAGAAATCCATGTTGATTGCGTATAAATTATGCTGACTACATGAAGTATTCTTAGAAAGTAAAAAATGGTTGGGACGCGGCAACTACATTAGTAGAATAACAACGAGATATTCGTACAGCATAATTTGCATGTGATTAAAATAGTACGATTATTGTAATTAATACCTAAATGGAATTAATCGTAACTAAAAATTTTTACATACATGTATTTCTAATATTTATAATATTATAATATTATAATATAAATAAGATTTTATAATATTATAATATTTGTCATATATATCAAATATCTGGATACATCCTATCCTCTCTTCATACATATATCCATTTGTTTTATCCTGTGCTACAAGTTATTAAAAAATGATATATCCTAATAAAATAACAAATCTTTTTGTTAAATTCATTTTTGTGTCATGCAATTTGCATTTGTTTTATCCTAAATCCTTATTTTATTAACGAAACGGTGGACAGCTACGACCCTGCATCTCTTTGTACATAATTTGCAACATAATGTAACCAATGTCTCCCTGGAGCAGCCACGTTGTTCCTATATTGTCGATACGTAGGGAAATTTCGCGCGAAACCTACTGTTCATTTTATTCTACCGCATCAAGCATTTTATTGCGATGATTGATACAATAAATGGACTACTATTGTTTCTCGCGCATCGACTATAGTAACTTTAATCCACATAGAAACCTATTAGTTTCCATAACCATAGTTTTAAAAAGTCCGAGTTATTAAATAAAAAAAAGGAAAAGGAAATGTTTCGTGCGGTCGAACGGGATAAGTGACCCCGGATGCATTGTGAGTACGTCTGACTTCGATGGTGCAATGTATGTGCATGTAGCGTTGAATATCTAACGCAAAATTGCATGCACATGCTGCCTGATTTACGCGTATTTATCGGTGCAGGATATACATAAATGTGTGGTTGAATGTAACAAGAGAAACTTATTATCCCGCATGATTCAATAAGGAGGATCCAAGAAAAAAGATTGGGTATTGACTAGTTAACCGGGAAGCGAGCGCAAATGTGTAAACTAATTAGCTAGTACTCGAGTAATTGATTATCTTGTGATACAGAGAAGGAAAGCAGTCGCTCTAATGCTTATTGAATTGTCATAACCGCGCGTTACGCGATGCAAATTCGGAAGAATACAGGGAATTTAGTATGTGTGTATGTTGTTCGAGATTCTAAGCGGTACAAGCGAGAGAGGAAACAAATAAAGAAGAGACCTTCTAGCTAGGCTAGCATTGAATTGTACATAATTATTAAATATATAACGCGATATCGAACGAGACGTTATCATTGTACGAGGCGTTAACGAAAGAAGAAATATTCCTTTTGTCGTATAAATCATAAATTGATAAATTAGATTAATCTTAGACAAGAAACTATTCACGGTTAGACAATATTTTGTATTCAATTAATTTGAAGTAAGTGGAATAATTTCGGAACTGTATATTTGGATCTGTCATTCAGAATGTACAAAAAATTATTTATTTCTCACAAGAATGCTATCTGGAGCAATATAATTTTTTTTTCGTTATCGCCTGGTACGCTATATGAATATTTAAATAAATCATAGTGAGCATTATTATATTATTATTAATAATATTATTATTATCATTATCATTATTGAAATTCTTGATATTATCTTTATTATTGTATTGAGAGTGAGTCTGTTGCTTATGATTTGGTCGAGTGTTAATATTGTATTTTATTTGTTTCGTTATTATTATTTTTTGTTGTTTACGCCGCGTGTCGTACAACACGTCCCGTACCTATGAATGATGTGCACAAATAATGCAAGATTTGCATTACTCTTTTACACGAGATCCATTGCGGGATACGTAGCCGTGCTATCTCGATGCTTATCGAAAATCGATTCAGAGTCGTTCGTAGCCTGTGCCCGCAGTTTGGCGAAGTAAGAGACGGAATGGAAACTGCAGATATTTACTATTTATTCGTCAGGTGCAAAGAAATGCGTTCTCTCCAAGTTAAATTAAGCTCAAGTATTACGTTCGCGTAGCGTCACTCAAATGTTATTTCATTCCATGTAATATACGTAAAATAGCCTAACTAAAAATATTTACTTATTACATCTACGTAACCTAGTGCACCGTACGTGTAAGATCCGTATAATTAAATATAATTTAAATTGTAATTATTAAATGGTATGACGTACAGAAATTATCGATGTCCATTTCTTTTCTGGAACCTATGAGACCGGAAGAATTAATGCTGACCGATTTCGATAATGCTCTCAATGCAAGGCTCATATAAAATTGTTAAGCACATAATCATTTTATAAATTAGTTAAGTATGTTATAACAACTATGTGTAACAAAGAGAATGGGGCCGGCAACGTTAATTATGACGCACGACGATAATTATTATGTTTATAATTGCTGATATGATATTTTAACGCGTCCGCTTTATTGCTCAAACGTGAAACACGATAACGTTCATGTTGAAGAATTGTGTGATGACCACGCGAGGTTATCTAACCGCGATACAGATTCCTCTTTACTAATAACGCATCTCATTATTTTAATTAGGCAAACGTATTGAACTAAACCGTCCGCGAAAAACCGGTCTATTAGTCAAATTTCAATTAGTGGTGTTGACCTCAAATCGCATTAATTATATATATATATATATAATTAATTAGCCTCGCGGGGCTAATTGCAAAATTTAAATCATCAACTTACGTTCATAAGGATGTACACGCTCGACCACAGTTCACATTTTATTCGGTCCGAAAGGATCGCCGATAAGAATCGCGTATCGGCAGCAGAGAGTCGTGTGTGATAAAGCAGAGTCACACCCTCGAAAACTACCGAAGCGGACAGGAGTCATGTAACAAGAAAACAAGAGAAGAAACAAGACTCAACGCAAGTCACGATCCGTCACAAGACTCACTCAAACGACTAAGATCGTCTAAGCTACCGACGATGACGACGCGTATTCGATTGGCTTCGTAGGTGCACCTTTGTTAGGGACTGCGGCAAGGTAACCGTGACTTTCGGTGTATAGTCCGTAACGGAATACTGGTATAAAGAGGCGCTGTGGCGCCAGCCTACCGTAAGGTCATGACCTCTCGATTAAATCGGACTGCTCTTCTATCGGAAAGTATAAGTACGGACTGGAATTCCTGAGTTGAATGTACTTCGACATCGCGATAATTAACTCGCTCGCCTATCCTTGCTCGTGCACATAATTGCATATACAGCAGCAAATTTAAACAATCGCATTAAAGCAATCTTGTCTTTACTTGATCAGCGCGTGTACTGTTTCGCACTGATTGTGAGATTTGGTATTAAGAAAATTACAAGAAAATGCAATTTTCTCGAATAAGCTATTAAGCTCTATGTGAAATGGAAAGGGGAAAGCACAGGAAAGTTTTCAGACAAGGCTCTCTCGTCAGTCTATCAGAGACGAGAAAGATCCCCACGACGAGCATCAGCTTTCGCGCGAACACCGTAGGTATATAATACCTCTCGCCTGCCGTCAGTCACTCAGTCAGTCATTGATACCACGGGGTGATTAATGAAGAGTCAAGGTTCGGGATCACAGTACCGTGTGGCGAGTAGAGGGGGACCGCGGAGCCCCGAGCACGACATCGCGAAGAATGTCGATACCACGCGGCTCCGAGAAATGAGTGCGCGTAGGTCGTCTATTGTGAAATTAAGTCTTGTTCAAGGTGTGGGATTTATCGAGCAATCATGTCGAGTGTAATTCGACATGGAAACGTTTAGTAACGAAAGACGAAGTCAGAGGAAGTCGTAAAAAAACTTCATTAGAGTTATAAATTTACCTTTACTTTCGTAAAAACGACCGACTTTGTCATCGAAGGATCTTTTTTGCGTTGTCAATTCTGATAAAATGCATTTTAACTTTCTCATGAGAATTCGTTTGACGTTTTTACGATATCCCCTCTCAAGTCGTCCAATTTAAAGAAATAGGAAAATTAATTACTCAGGAAACAATTTTGAAAATATGTCAACAAAACCAAGTAAACGGTGAGCTATCTGCGTACGGATAAGATCCTTCTTCTACGTACTGGCTGTCTGACAAGCGGGGCAGGGACCCAGAGCGCAAACTTGAAACAGGCCGTTCACGTTTATCCATCTGTGCTCACGTTCGTTCGTTCCGTCTGTTCGTTCGTCCGTCCATCGATGTCCGAGTTGTCGATACCCGCCCTGTCCACAAACGGAGCAGAGCAAGACTTCAGCACTTTTATGTACGGAGTCTGAATAACAAATCTGTCCAATTCACATGTCGACATCAAAGAAGATAATATAAACACTACATCGATACATCGTCTACAAAACCTTAATGTTTTATTAATGCGGCCACCATTCCCGTCTCGTATCCACCAAGTACGTTCCATCCCATCCCTAGTTAGGCGGTTCGGTGGAACCTCCGAAGACCTCCGCAAGAAGAGAGCTATTCGAAGAGTGCAGAGTATCGCGCTAGTGGAACACCCCGAGCCTCGGGACCGTTGCCTTTGCGTTTTGTACGTTTTGCGTTCGCTGTCCGTTCGTGACCGCCCGAAATGTTTTGGTCGGTTATCGCGTTGCGATATCAAGATTCCCATCTTGACACCCAGTATATTCTCTGATGTTCGCATGGCGGCAAATATAAGACAAAAGGAATAAACATTGAATTGTGACTGTATTGAATTTAAAGATACGAATTTTTGGATTGTCAAGTTAAGAAGGGTAGTCATTTCGAAGATTTTACTATCAGCGTCATTAGTACGTATCAAGCTGAAATATCAATAAAATACGAGATTTCAAGAAAAGAAATAGAAAATCATTAACCATACACTTGTGTAAATCTTTCAAATCGAATCGACTGCTAGATCTTGTTAATTTGAAGACTAAATGAGACAATTATTAATACGTATTAATCTTCATACTATTTGCTGTACTTGTTTAACATTTTTAATAGCTTTCTTTTAAAATATTAGGAAATTATTTGTATAGTCCGTCGTGGTCAACTCTCGACATATCCGTTATGGTACCCCGTGAAATATTTCGCGCTTCGGAAGTCTATGGAATAAGTTATCCAGGCATGGCTTTACTTGAAACAAGTAAGTAAGCGTCACAGACGAAATGTGTGTAAGCGCAGCTCCGTGTAATAGTATGCAGGAATGTTGGCAAGGTAGCGAAGACAGGGTGTAGGTGCTTGCTGTATGCCGTAGGGAGGTTTGAAATCGAGAAAAAAGGAGAAAGGAGGAAGAAATGCCGAGGGAGATAGAGAGGAGTACTGATCCGCGGCTGATGTGAGAGAAGACTGAGGAGAGTCCTGAAACTCTGAGTGACAGCCTCGCCACGTACGTGGGAGGCGAGTCCGCAACAAAGGGAAGACGATAGCCTTATGCAAATGCAACCGATATCGGACGCGTGCGCTTCTTGGCCCTTGCAAGATGGGGCCACCGGATGAGCTCGAATTTGAGATGAATCGGATTCTGGAACTACTTTTAGGATTGTCCATTTCAATCGGTACGTGTAATACAACTTCTGATTATTATTTATGTCTCATGTTATTTTCCTATTGTATGTATTCTACAATATTTTTTCGCAATGTATTTTCATGGTTATAGCAAGATCCGTCAATAGCATCGCGATGCTATTGGAAGTTTCTTCGATCAAAAGAGAATTATTAAGATAGCGAATATCTCAAATAATTTTTTCACGACATTAATTTTTCAATATGCTAGTGTCAGTAGTGTCCGTGTAAGAATATTAACAAAAACAGCGTCGGACATAGTTTCCTTTAAGGTAAGAAACCGAGTTATCGGTTAAAGCACCGGCTCCCTTTAGACGTCACTTGGAATTCCAAATATCCGCGAGTTTCTACGATGTAATAACGAATGACACGGGCGGAGAACAAACGAAACGAGAAAGTCTGCCGGTGGTAAGAGAGGTTCAGAGGGTTGAGTGCGCGAGAGGAATGAGGTGGTTGTATGAAGAGCGAGGAGGGCCAGTGTGGAATGGGAAAGACGGGGGTGGCGGGGACGCTACAACCGAGTTCCAAAGGGTCTAGCGCTTTCCGACAAGAATTAATCATCCCTGGCAGCTCTCAATGTCCCTACCTACTACTTTCTTCGCATTCCCAATTATACGCTTATCTACCAAAATCCGCTTTAGAGCTGAAATATTAACAACTTTCTCGCAAACGATATGGATTGCAATAAATCGCTAGTGATTAAAATATAATTAAAATTATCGAGTACAATCCTTGCAAAAAGAAACAACCAGACAGAAAAAATGTATTACATTATGAAATTAGCAATATCAATTAATAATTGCGAAATTATATGAATAAACTTATAACCACATTCAATAAAAATAAAATTTTGGGGATAATTTAATAAGTATGTAAAATTGTGTATCTTTAAACAATAAAATTAGAAATCTACATACTTATAAATTAAATATTATATCTATTTTAAAAATTAAATTTGTTGTCTTATATTGCAATTATACGAGAGAATATTGACAAATAGATTTAAATATATACATTTATTTATTAAACTATAAATAGATAAAAAACGTAGAAATTGTAATTTTGAAATAGGTTATTATAATAAAAAAAAAGAGAGCAAAAATAAGAAGTAAGCGCTTCTATACATGGATGCAGGGTGGTAGCAGCACGGAATTTACGAGATAGCTACCCCACTTCATCCCTTCATCCTACTTTCCTTGTCCTATCCTCAACAGGTGGTCGTTTTGCTCAACTTCTGTATAGTAATTTATAATTTAATTGATTTATGCCCGCAAGCATGCTTCTCGCAGTCTCGAGACACTGCTTTCGAGAAATGCATCATTTCATTCATCGACATATATAATGGTTTCATTGCAAATTCAATTTTTGCTGTCATATTTTACAAATTGTCGTTATTCTTCAAAGCATGTCTCTAACTCTAAATGCTTCATGAATTTTAACGACTGTGACAAACTTTCTATAAAATATTACAAATCTGAAATAGTAATAGTGCAGTTAACTTAGATAAAGTCGAAAACGAATACAATTGTTTTAACGACTTTTATTTTAATACAGTTACAGCTGCACTATATATTTCTCAACAGGAAGAGTTTCAAATAAGATTTATTACGGATCTTCGTATGTGTCACTTTTAAAACTGTTGACCCTGACATGTCGGAGGAAAACTGAGACGGATTACATTTTCTTTTTGGCATTACTAGACCTTGGATATTCGCAAAACCATAACAAATTTGAAAAGGGTTCTTTCATAAATCAATCACTTGAAACAGTTATAGAAATTTTTAATGCTGAAAATCCGGAGTCTTTGTAATTGAATGCCACATGTAAATTTGAATTTCTCTTTTCTGTAAATTTTCAACAATAATTCTTTTACATTTATATAGAAGAATATAAAATATAGTATACATCCCATATTTTTAATATGCAACGTATATTACATCGCATACTAAAAAATATATTAAAAATGGTTTTTATTTCGCTTGATCCAATACAAGCAGAAAACAAAAAACTCAAAGAAACAAATTTATATAGCTTTATATAGCATTACTTAGCATACGTAGCTGATAGCATCTTTATCGATGTAACATCGGTAAATTAAAGGTGCTCGCCATTCGCGACGGATCATTAGGAGATAGACATAGAACGCTAGTCGAATCATGAACGTCTTATCGGGCTCCTAAATCGCGGCAAAGAAAACAAGACTTGCCTCAATCCAACTTACTTGATGAACTCACCGACGAGTTCATAGTTCACGTGCGACGACGATGCAGTCGACACCTGGAAAGTTTTAAATCTTTTTGTTGCTTCTTAAGAATGTCTACTTCCAGTTTCTCTTATCGTAATTTGTTTGTGCCTTATTTCTTTTACTGCTTTAAGATTAAAAACTCATTTTACGAAAAGTAATTTTACTAAGTCATTAATATCCATTTTAAATAGCAGAAGTATTAAAATCTTATCGTTCGGCACGAACTAAAAAATTATAACTAAGATTTCTATATCCTAACTTTTATCTCTATATATTCAATAATTGACTATTTTTTTAAGAAAAAGATTTGTCAGAGGGTTATGTTAATTTTATTCAATTTTCTGAAATAATGAACATTATCATAGTTTTCTTCTCCGCGTCTTTTCTAAATGTCGAGCAGCGAGAATTGCTTTTACAATTTTCAAACCGCAGCGGAAGAGGGTTCGTTCGCGTCCCCGCATAACGCGAATCTTGAGTGACAGACCTTAACAAAAGCAGAAGTATCCCTCGGTCTGGAATGGTACGGACCAAGACAGAGCCACATCGTCCGATCTTCGGGTTCTTTCTATTCTCGCGGGGGCGCTCTCACACACCGCGTTAACCCCTCTAGCAAAACTATTACAATTCCTGGTATGGCGAAGCGCGTTTCCCTCCTTTCTAGCATCCCCATCCCGCCGCCTATCTACGCCACCTCCCTTCTTCGTTCTCGCAGTTCCCCGCAACCCATGTCCCGGCCCCTTCCTCACCATGTTGGCATCGCGCCCGTCAAGGGAGATTTATAGCAACTCGAATTCCTCGACTACTAGTCGGCCGTAGTTGAAGGAAGAGAGGCCGAAGAGAAGCAAAGAGTGAAAGGGGGTGCTCCGCGGTTCCGGAGAGAACCTAGAGAGCCCTCTGAGGGTATGTGGCTGGCGGCGGTGGTGTTGGGTGACGTTGGGCGGCCGACGGGTGGATGGGTTTGGTAGGTTGGAGGGGAAGGCACTCGTCACTCCGACGTGACGGCCGCAGAACTCGGCTGGTACTCCATCGCCTACTCACCTAACCCGCCGACGTTGCTGCTTGCGCTACCTGAAACTGGTGTTGGTGGTTGAAGCGTGCTAGTTTTCGCGATGCTGTTTCACGAAACGGCATAAAACGCCTGCAGGAACGGTTTCATCACGTTATATAACGTTTTTATAAATGTCATTGCAATTAGTTTATTTTCAAACTGATTTATCAAGAAAACTTGTCTATAAATACTTTAACTTCGCACAATATGTCATATTTCTTGTTAGATTATTAATTATATTTAAAAGAGATAAATCATTTTTAATAAAAATAACTGAATATTTTACGATCGAGCGGAGTGGGAATTTGATCGCGAAAAAAAGCGCGAACGAAATAGTTTTCTCTCTTCGTGATGCGAATTGTACAGAAGAAGAAAAGGGGAAGGCAGATATCAATCACACGGGTAGTGACGGGCTGAGATTTGGTAGCAGCTTCCAAGCTGAGGAGTAGCACGGGGAAGTTCTACCCGCAAACAACTCCGTCTATTCCATCATTATTTTTCTGAGAAGCTCGCTGTATTGATTCACAAGTTATCAACGTGTCAACACACGCTCTCTTTCTTACGAATACTTATTTAATTATAAGAACGACATTATTATATAGTTATATATTTATATTGATTTTAATTATTATAAATAATAATAAGTTTTATAATAATTTAAATGGTTTTTGTAAAACATTTTTATAATTTATACTTTTTATACTAAGGGTTTGTGAAATGTAGGGCGAGGCACTATGTACATATATTAATTTTAAAATAAAAAGTTTAGATAAACCACAATACTTTTCTTTTTTACATAAATCCGTTTTTAGGCATTTTGTATATAGATATCTTCACATTGTGAATTCAGCCGATGCCATCTTCCATAAAGAAAGAACCGCATTTCTACTTTGACCAATATCAGTTACATATTTCAGAATACTAGACCCATGGGAGTTCAACGGTTAGGTAAGACAGACAGCGAGGTTGTGTGCCATAGCACCTGCAAATGCGATGTGACGTCTACACGCAATGGGTCGAGAGGAATTATTATAATACGATCTAGTAGATATATGCTAACCAGACGTCCGAAACGCCAGTGCAAGAAAATCGTCATATATAATAATAAAGAAATGTTTTGTTTGTTTATTTATTACTTTTATTATGTAATATATATCACTTTGCGCTTGTAGATTATCTGTAAAAAAAACATTATTATAGCTTCTCTTTAATATGCATGTTGTGTAGGTATTGCCATGAATAATAAAAAATTTAATCAATTTTAACGAGTTTGGCCAGATCGTCGGATGTCACGATTTGTTTCTGTTTCTAGACATCAGAAATTGTGCCATCTACGATAAATGGGTGAACAGTTTTGCATCTGAAACTCTTCTAATACATAGTCGGTAACAATTTGTCGAAGGTACCATTTTTAATATCGGTCCACAGATCTCACAATAGTTCGCGGAATGTCTGAAAGATGGCATTATAAGCTGAACGCAGCCATCATGAATCAAATTGTGTCGAAAAGAAGTGGGGGATGATGGTGACGAGAGGTGGTCCTTTGTTGGTTAAGCCTACCACTCAAAGGGTGGAGTTTGCCACACGCGACTTACTACCTGCAGTTGCAGCATTGGCGTAGAATAGCAATTTTAGGCATTATTTATTAAAAATGTAAAAATAAAAAATATGTATACATATTTAATTTATACTTATCTTTACTGTCTAAATGTATCTCTCTCTTAAATTTGACACATAAGTATATATTTAGTTCATATTTATTTTTAACATTTTTATATACCTATTATAAAAATTATTCGTTTTATATATCTGTGTGTTATATTTAGAACAACTAATATTATTTTGTTCTTTGCAAATAAAATGCAAATAATAGTTAAACATATACATTTTTATGTACTGTTATTTCTTTGCAAAATTAATTAATTATATTAATTAACTATAACTTAATTGCAAAATTAAAAAACTATTTTTAATTTAAAATAATAATATTCTTATCAATTGTAGTATATAAACCTTAATATAAGTAAACATTTTTTCTTTTTTTAAATTTTTAAACAATATTTTTAGATAAATCTTACCGCAATAGTTCTAAGATATATGGAAACATAAAAGCAATAATAAAGATAATATAACAGCTTAAATAATCATATCGCAAATTTTATTTAAATTATAGTTCAATATTTAATAATTATAGATTAACTTTAACATTACATAAGTCTAATTTATATTTTGTTCTGGTAAAATACCGATGCCCAGTCAATATGTTTCTATGTGACATTCTATTATACCGACATAAACTAATTCATCTTAATGTAACTTTAATTTATTAACTTAATCTTACAAAAACTAATTTGTATCATGTTTATATGATAATTGAGTTTAAAAGTTATATCAATACAAACACAAAAACTTAAACTTTGTATGTCGATAACATATCCTTGGAGAAGAATTCCTTTAACAAAGAGAATCATTTGAAGTTTACATGAACTTTTCTTCTATATCCGCAACCAGTAACTGAATCATTAATTATAAATTGCAGAGTTTAATTTTACTAAAGTAGCTATTTTCAAATGGAACTATATCATTAATCTCTTCTAAAGCGATTTAAATTTTCCTTAATCGAAAACGCTGTAAATCTAATACAATAACTTTAGAAATTTTCTACTTTTGTAGCACTAATTCTTTTTACACAGAAAGATACAAAGTCTGGTCACTGAAGTTTCTACTTTAACTACATTTTTGTGCCAAAAGCGCGACTTCAAAAACACTAAGATGTATCAACAGCTGCACAGGAACTTTTAAAAATCATAGAATTTTCTTCTACAAATGTAGGTACTAGTTACAATATTAACACATGCTAAAAAAGAAAATATTTAAATGTTTGATAACCTACATTTCGTAATTATACGTATGAATGGTGTAGTCTAAAAAACTGTATAATTTATTTTAATAGGTATCATAGATAATTGATAACTTTTGTATATAAATGTTTATTTTATTAATTTTTATATGTTGCTTAATTACATGCATTGAGTCTAGAAACGTTATCTATTTTAATAAGACATCATTTTTACAAACAACTTTATTATAGTCGCCGAGAAAATGACGGGAAGGAAGATAAAAGTTATATTTGGAATTTCGAGTTTTCTTTATTAACCTCTCCCGCAACCTTCGCGTGCGACAGCTCGAAACGATCTGTTTTCGATTCCTATCTGTTCCTGACGTTCCTGCTCGATCTATCCGGCCTCACCCTTCTTCCTCCTTCATCGCTCGAGAAGGTTCCGGGAATTTTTTCTTTCTACTACACTTTCTACTACACTACTACAGTATATAATATTATGATTTTCAAATATTGTTCAAATACACAAGTATATTACAAGTAAATTACTTATATAAGCTATATATAGTTTACATTGTAAATAATAAAGTTGTACAAAGAATGTCATAAATAAATTGTCATAATTAAATTGAAAATTTCATGAATTTTATCTTTGCTTTTTAAAATAAACTTGCTTTCAGCATCAAAAATAATAATTATTCCGTTTTAGAATATTAGGTAGTATTATCACATTTAATTGATATATGTATAAAAATTTTTCTTGCACAATAATAAATGTACAATAATAGCAAGGAGTTTGTAACATTTCCTTTAAACAACAACTAACTTTTTAATTTTATAATGTTACACAATACATATAAATTTTTTGACTAATTTCTAATAATAAAATTGAGATTACAATAATAATTTTTCTAAATTTAATTTTACAATATTAAAAGTAATTTTATGATGTTAGTGTCACTATTAATATTATTATTAACACTACCACTAATATTACCGCTAACATTATCATTAACATTAACAAATATTCAGGTATGCCAAACTACATTGTGCGTTCTATAGTACAGTCCGACTGCCGAGTGTGAAACATTCTTACCTTTTCGAACCGCATCATAAATCCGACTGACAATGAAAACGTACGATGCAATATATACCTGAAGTTAGAAAGTTTTTTGAACGATAATTTAAAAAGAACGCCGCAAAAATTTGTTTCCTTTATATACTGATACAAATACAAGCAAAGGCGAAAATTTTACATGTATTAAACTTAATAACGTATATTTTACAACATTCAGATATTGTAAAATAAAAAAGATCTGAGAAAATCAAATTTATCAAATATGCTTATTTGCTATGCAAAAATTACTCAATAAAGATATTTAGTTTCTTTATCATTTGATATAATTTGTTTCTTTCAAAAATGATTATTTCAAATATATTATAAATGCTTATGTTTCTTACAAAAGAATTAAATCTCATTATGGCATATTTAAAATAATAAAAATCTGCTATCCCAAAAATATTGCATGCAAAATGATTACAATATAAAACAAGAATGAACCACCTATATGCAAGCTTGTTTCAAAAATGATTATTTCAAATATATTAAGAATGCTTATGTTTTTTACAAAAAAGTTAAATCTCATTATAGCATATTGAAAATAATAAAAATCTGCTATCCCAAAAATATTGCATGAAAAATGATTAGAATATAAAACAAGAATGAGCCACCTATGCAAGCTACAGTATTACGGTTGTGCCTACTTTATTTTGTCCGATACTATAGAGAGGTGGTGGTGGTAACTGTCACCGAAGACAATTTATGTTAATGACTGTTCGTAACCGAGGAGAGCCGAGGTCGCTCGACAGAACAGTCTGCAGGTCGCCGTAGCAGCGGTCGGACACGAAGCTCTTTGCTCGACTTTCGAATCCTCCCCCACTCTCCAACCCTGAATTCACCACCTTGCCGCGTCCTGTTCCATCCCTACGATGGCGACGCCCAGCGTCGATTCGTGCGCATTTTCATCCCCAGCTCGAAGATTCGTTCTATGGACGCCTGTGTGCTTATCGAATGAAAATCGTTTTGTGATAAATCAGTGTATCAACTGTAAAATTAGTGCCTTGTTAAGGATACTTTGACGAGCAATTATTGGTAAGTTTTCATTCCCTTTTTTCGTTGTTAAAATCTATTTATTGTAATCTATGAGAGAAGCGGCGTACCCCCAAATTTAACGACGTAGCAAACTGAAGGGCTGTCTGAAACTCGGTCTTAAAATCCACGAAAAGGACACGATATGTTTTGATTTTCCGATGAAAATGTAATGTCAGTTTAACTAATATCGAAGGAGACAGAAAATATTTTGATATACCTGTCATATCGGCATTCTACTATTCTTGATACTGTCTATTTTTATTGAACCAGAACTGAAAATGGTTGTATAGATGCAAAAAAATAATTTATTTTAGCCCACGAAATTGTAAGTCAGATAATTACTAATTAACAATGTTATTTGCGTAACGCATTTCTTCCAGTATCTATAAGGAAAACTCTTCTGTTTTACATAATTATATTCTTAATACGCAATATATGAAATTTATTATTGTGCTCACAAAAAATGCAAAATCAAGCAGATTTATTATCGTACTTTTGCTTCAAATTAGTAAAAAATGGCAAAACCTTAACTTCATTTATAACAATATATTTAGAATGAAAACAATACTTTATGTTCATCTTGTTTAAAAAACAGTAGTAAACATAATTATCTTATCCAAACTGAATAATCTTAATTAATTCACATGTGTGATAAATCAAAGTGCAATTCAAAGCACATAACGTTGTATTAATTATACAGTGCATTGTGCCTTTCCATTAGATAATTTAATATCATCAGATAGTATCTCTATTTAATTAAAGCAACAGCTTAAATATTCCGTAAGAGAAATGAAATGCAATGATTCCATCAGTCTCTCCTCAGAGTTTAATCTTAATCGTACGAGATTATGAAACAGATCTGATATTTGAATCTGATATAATGTTTCAGTTTTCTTCCTACATCTTCAAAGACATCGCATTGATGTATTTTAGACGA
The DNA here is from genome assembly GCA_003063835.1 of Aphaenogaster floridana. Lineage (NCBI taxonomy): Eukaryota > Metazoa > Arthropoda > Insecta > Hymenoptera > Formicidae > Aphaenogaster > Aphaenogaster floridana. The sequence goes on along the minus strand of NJRP01000016.1, from coordinate 775,647 downwards.
GAAAAATAGGTAGCATTAGCATGATATCGATAGCCGACGAAATATACTTCGGCACGTATAAGGCATCGCCGCGGTGGCGCCGACGGTGGCGAATTTCGTGATTCCCATATAGCCACTCGCAATCTGGCGGGATGCCGATCGATTTGCACAGTGTTCCTCACCCGCAACACGGTTCCATTTCAGTTCATTTCGTAGCTCGCAATGGTCGTATATGTATGCACGTAATTGCATAATCAAGATCAACACAAATTGATATAGACTTTTACTCGAAATTTCCAACGGGTTCGTATAGAAATCTTGCGTCTTATTTTCGCGAATGAAAAAGCTTGCTGCATAAAATTAGTGAAATTTATTATAGTTAGCTTAATCGTTTAAAGCAAAAAAAAAATTCACGTTACTACCTAGTTTGTTTGGATTCTGTGCACTGTGCAAATGTTTGAAAGTATCCCATTTTCCAGCAAGGAACACTGTGAACACAAAGCTAATTTATTGATTATATATTATCTTAGAAGATGTTTTAGATAATATGTAGTCAAGTTTCTTGTTGGAAAACGATTGTTGGATATCAGTGAATTATTGATTCAATTGCGGATTTGATACTGTACCATGTTTTTAGTACAAACATCTGATTATTTCAATGAACACTGATATTAATTGATATATTAATTTAACAAATGTATTTAAAAATTCTGCTAAATGTTAGTTTTTGACTAAAAAATCTGAAAAAGAAAGCAAAATTCCTTTTATAAACAAAGTATTAACGTATATTGCGCTTGCAATTGTGTGCATATGTCTGGTGAATGTACTCATGAAATGCCTTTCACAGTCCTCTACAAAAGCATATAAAATTTGAAACGAGCATGTGTGCACGAGAACAAACCGGCTATAAATCCAATCAGGGACTTACGGCGTCCACATTCCACATCTAGCCTTCCAATTTCTAAACTTGTTGAGTATCTTACCAAAAAGGTTTATCTCCAAGATAGTAGTTTATATCTTCTAATGATTTCTAGCAGTTACTAAAGCAAATAACACGTATTGTTCAAGTATAAAACATGTGATTACAGATTGTTTGAACTAGAATATTCACACATAAAATATTATTGAGCACTAAGATCCAGCTATGACCGTTTAGGCCCTTCTCGATTTTAATTTGATTACAGATTGATTAATTTCTTAATAAGTGTGTCTTTCTTTTTCTATTTACTTTCTATTTACTTTTTAATAAATTTGTGAGAAAAATAATTTTTTTCAAACAAACAACATTTTTTAGAGGTGTAAGATAATGTTTATCGAGAGAAAAAGAGAGAAAGTGCTTGTTTGTGTGTGTTTGTGCGACTATAAAGCGGCACGTGAATGAACAAGAGGTAGCGTGACACGACAAAGCGTTAAGTGATCGATGTCCGTCTTGTAAGAAGTATGGCCACCGTGATTGCCATATATTTAATGGGGATGTTACCGCTAAACAGCAAGCAGCACGTGTCAGACACGCGTATTAGTTTCTTATCATCCTCATCCTATATTATCAAGAATATTACCAATAATATTACCTATATTACCAATTTTGAAATGGTATGTAATTAAATTGACATTAAAATCAATAATAATAATTATATAACTTGAGAGATACAAATACAGAAATCATTTCGAAATTTGATATAAAAATCTTTAAAAATAACGTATTAAGATTCATAGTTGACACTTTGAGAGATAAAATTATTTGATATACATTGTATAATTTTCCACTATAAGCCTATTAACGTTCCATCCAATTTTATAACTCTTAGTACGATTAAATTAAAGCACCGGTGTCATAAATTAACACATTTCCGCAAGAAATGATGTCACGCTGTGCATGGGAGATACAACAAGGTCTTGTTAATCTTTCTATAGGCGACCACACAGTTAACTTCATTCTCTCAGGCTATTATATTGGTATTATTTCAGTACGTCTACCGCGTAATTATGCGTAATTTTTTAATAAATATAATATAAATATGAGTAATCTATGCTTGCATATCGAATATAATATAAATATAAATTTAGCATATTAGGTAACATATTCTCTTTAATTAATTATTATTAATTATTGGACATTATTATTTTATTACAAATTGAATAGTACAAATGCGAATAATTTAATTCCCCCCAAAAATGTACATTAGTTGACTCCAAGTTGACTCATAAGAGTTATTTGAAATTTCTTTATAGGGAGTAGCTCTGCTCTCCTGACGTTTTTCTTTTTTCGGTATCGGAGCAGGTATCACGGTCCGTTGTAGGTAATAGGTCTCGGATAATGGCGACCTATTTGACCTTCGGTTTCGTAGCCAGCCTGCTGCGTATTTCCAACTTCTTTGAAGTTTTTGTCTTCGAGATCCTTGTGCACAGAACTTGTGATGCCGATTCCTAATCCCGTTCTCATATTATATAATATTTCATCGTGATTATTTCGTGATTTATTTCGTATAGTCATGATTATATTAAAATTAATATTTTTTATAATGTTAATATCAGTATATAATACTATATAATACTTTCTACAGTAGTAAAATACATATATCACGTAACGTAATTATTAGTTACTGGCCATAACTATTTTTGTTGAATACAATCGACAAATAATCCTAATTTACTTATATATTGTTATTTATTTGTTTTAAAATAAACTATTAAAATTTATCAATATTGTTGGATTCATATTAGAATGCAAAATAAATGTGCTGCTTATATTATGACAAGTATCCGCATTAGTTATAATCTTGTAGCAATTATGACATTCAAGAAGATAATATTTATTGCACTAATTAAAAATTGTTCTTATTCGTTGACTTAACTGTATCAAGTTGCCCCGATAAAGACCCGCTATTGTAGGTGGATTCGCTTATTATCGTGACACAAAAGCCGCGTGAGTTCCTTACGGATGCTGCAAGCCCTCACGTGGATTTCATTTCAGGATCGCATAAAATGGTGCTGAAGGGGGCAGGAAGGGGGAGAGGGACGAAGGGGAAGAAACACGAGGGGAGAAGAATGGAGTTGTGGAGCGACCAGGGGAGCGAGAAGGAAGGGAAAGATGCCGGCTGGCAAGCAGATGGTTGCCCCGTTTATTGGTTTATTCGTTGGTTCAGCCATGACGTTCCGTCCGGCCATGAAACAAGCCGGAGGTTCTCCTTGTGTTAGAGAGTATCAAGCAACGAGGCTACGACTGCTCTTCCTATTAAAACGCATCCGCGAGCTACTTACTCGCGTAGTATGTAAGTATAATCATCAGCATAAACTATAGTAAACGTAACTTAAGTGGTTATTCTCGGTAATAAGTTCACGTGGATATGTTTACTATCTGTAGTATTTATTCATTTCTATAGTTTATTTTATCCATTTGTTTTTACAGCGCCTATAATTGATAACATGATACTTTGCATCGACTAATTCTTATTATTTTGCAGATTTTTCGATACTTCGCACCTGATATCGTTCCTGCCATGATGAACTTATATATTATACATATATAAAAGGTAAATCTTTTAAATTTTGTATGTAAGTAATGACACAATGTTTTAAATCGGTACAAGAATATTTTATTTTGTTTTGTCAATTGTTACAGCTCAGAAAACAATATTATGCTGATAAGTATTTCTTCGCGCGTTTGCTACCGTGCATATGTAATATTTTATTGCAAAGATAATTTAACATAAAACTTACGCATTTATATATCCGACAAAGAAACATAATTAGTTTATTGTACTTGTTAATTATAAATTTTTAACGGAGTAGAGTATATTCTTCTTTTAATTAATGCAACTTATTTTATGCTACATATTTTTAACGTGTACAACATGTATCTTAAAAAATATCTGATTGTTCAACTATAATTTATTTAACAAACTAGTTAGAAAACTTTTATGGCAATGGTGAAAAAAATTATACATAATAGTTTTTATATCGAAAATTATGCACGGTAGCAGAGGAGTAACAGCGGTTTTGGTGGCGGAGTGCAAATGTACGCGTCATATAAATGATATTCAGTAATGGCGTCCTGGGGGCGGACGAAATGCTCGGGTCGATAGAAGGAAGGCTGCTTGCCTACGGAACTCAAATACGCTCTCGTCTTATTGCCGATGATCATCCCCACTTAGTGGACTTTTCTGGGGCTTATCCCCAGAGAGATCTAATCAACACGACTCAAAATATAATCGATTATACCCGAGAAAAGTATATGTAAGTATTTGTAATTTTAAACGTTTACTTCATAGACAAAAGAAGGAAAATAAAAAAAAAACGGTTTCAGGAAAAATTGTAAAAGATAACAAAGTAGCAGTTTTGAGCTAGGGAATTTTAGTATTCTTGTATTACGTCATGTGTGTCGGTAAGGTCAGTCGCAGAATACTATAAAGTACAAAAACAACATATCATTGGTGACAGTATATTTATAAAAGTAATTAAAATAATTCTTTAGAGATTTTAGAAATATTTAATTGCATATGTTGCAATTTATTCAACCAAAAGTTTAATTTTAACTATACTGAAATTTAAGGATATTGACGAGATCGATAAGACAGACCTGACATTATATGTAAATTTTATTCTACAACAATTTTGTTTCTGATGTAATATCCGATTCAGTACATTCATTTAAATATATTAAATATATATTTCTATTAAGACAATATTACAAAGAAATTGTTTTATTGAAATGTAATATTATTTTAAAATCTGTATTTCTCTATTCTTTCGAGATTTTATACCTGAGATTATTGGATAATAACTTAATCCTTAAGGAAGATATAGTTTCTATACCAGTAGCTAAGCTCGCTGTTATAAGCTGAAGGGTGCGAAATATTTTGAGTAAGTCAGGTATTTTCAGATCCTTTAATCCGGATCAGAACCCGAAAGTCGTCGTTTAAAAGGATTAACATCATCGGCCAATTTTGCTGGGGCTACCTAATATTTCTCTAAGAACTCAACATCTTTCAATTTTCCTGACAAATCATAGGAAGACTAATCTGTCTAGGTCTAGGTATTGTGATATTTCCTTTGTAATGTGATCACTTCTTTCTTCGCATTCTTTGCTACGTAAGTAAAATTAGAGTACAATATTTTTTTTCATACTATATAAAATATTCTCGAAATATTTATATATATTTTAAATATTATATTTTATATATTATCCTTATATAATGTTGGTATTCATGTATTCTCATAAAATATCTTTTTTTCATTAATTGCATGCGAAGAACCAGCGTAACCATGCGACATGACCAAGTAACCTGGAAATGAAAGGTACGTCGACACGCGTACAGGAATAAAAGGAGCTGTACCGCTAAGAAGACGAAGAAGAAGAAGAAGGAGAAGAAGAAAACCAAGGAGAACGCGACCTTGCTACATTCAGCTGTGTCATCCTTGAGCCGTTAACGCTCAGGTGGTTTCGATCCCAGGGACGAGCATCAATCATCATTGGTAGTGCAGGTGTAATGTGATCATTGTCACTGAGATAACCCAGTGCGATATTCACTTATGAAGCGTGTCAAGTGACATAACAGAGTTTATCTAGAACAGCGTATCTAAATATTAAAAAAAACTGTTATAACATTTGCCCCTTGATAGCGTACAATTTGTTAGGGCAGGTCTTTGAACAAGAGATATCACATAATAACTGTTTACATGTTGCAAATATTACGTGCAAATTTAAGATTATATACTTTTATATATTATAAATTAATTTACATACTTAATATCGATATCTAACATTTGCGTAGCTTCTTGTAAAGTTTTTCTTTCATAAAAAACTGATTAGATTATAATTAAATAGTAATAAAAATTAATGTGTTATGTCTGTACCGATAAGAAAATATAACGTAAAAGACACATTAATAGTAATACATAAGAAATGACAACAGCAATATTAACAATATTAAAATGAAACGATATATATTATATAAAAATAATACATTTCTCTCTCTCTTTTCCTCTCGTTAACCGATTAATTTCAGAAACCATAGAAATCACATAAGAGAGAGTCGAATACGTAATTGATGAGAAATTTGCTTTCACTGACAATTATAGGCTTCTCGTAATATTTGAATATCTTTAAAAAAATTATTTTATTAAAAAAAAGATATTGTGTCTTATATAGCGTGTCAACTGTGACTAATTTTGCTAATTTGATATTTTTGACGACAATATTTTTTGGAGTTTACGCAGAGCTTGCGCTAAAAACAGGCTTTGCCTCTCTTTCTTGAGGAGTGACTCGGCATACTCAAGCTATTTCCGTATGACTGTGCACTTCGCAAGCCTGCGAGCACGTTAATTTGAAATTAACTATATTCTATAACTTCAACGATATTCATTTCTAGAAATGCAAACACCGCTAACGAAGTACAGATTGTTGAAAGAATATACCTGCATATTTATAAACGATTGCGTTATAACGTTGATAGAATGCATTCCTAACAGAATTGAAGCCTTTACAGTAACATTTACATTAATGTTATAAAAGTTGGACTATAAAAACGAATAAAGTTATGCAAAAATGTATTTACAAGTAAAACAATTTAAAAGGTATAGCAATAATGATTATAATTCACAAATTAATATTGAGCCAAAGATCTGCCCGATGACCGAATTTGTCATATTTATTAAGTCTGTGTTTTACAGTTAAAGTATAGAAACTGATATTAACAGGGAAATATTTTCAGGTCCCTAAAATGATACCTGCGAAGTCTATTGAAGATCACATACTGGGCGGACAAAGAAGTTAAGACCGGCACGTATACGTTAAGTATTTTTAATATATAAGAAAATATAAACGGTAGATGAACAATGTGCCGTACAAGAAAGCCCAGTTAATGCTCTACATCTACCCTGTAGATCCGAATTTGTTTGATAAGAGGCGACAAATTCGGTTCTAGAGAGGTTTGTGTGGTGCATACAAAGCAACGGTGATCTTTAAATGAGAAAATATCAATTAAAATTATATGAATAAATATAAATAATTATTGTCATTAACTTAACATTGCATATTTAAATACTGGATAAACATTTTTTAATTCGATAGATTTTATTGCGATAAATATCAACATTAGTATTATTAATATGTTCTCAAAATTTTTATCAATATAGCGAATATAATGTACGCGTACATAAGGCATGAGCTCTAACTCGTGACTATAACGGAATTCATAATATAAATTAATTAAAAATTATAAGAACTTTATAATTATACGTTCGTGTGTCGAGTTTGGATATGTGTTACGTGACTATATAATTAGATAGTTACAATTAGGTCGCTAGAGATACTTTTAAATTTACTCGTGCGTATCATGGACGAATTATTAATGGCGACGGAAAAATAACAAATGTGAAAAAGAATTAATGAACGTCATTACGCCCATGGACTTGGTTGCATGCATGTTGGCGTACTGTCGATGATGAACTGCTACGTCTAGCGTGACCTGTTGCACATAAGTTCACTCACACATCGTATTAAACTGTACATTCTCCTCGTTCTTTATACAGGTAGATTCAAATTCTATTTATAATTAATATCAGAATGGATAAAATATTTGTACAATATTTATAAAATCTAATATTTAGATTTTTGGAAATAGGTAATTTCACAAGAAGTTTTAAAAGCACATTATTCAACAAGATATATTTATTAATAAGAGTGGTAGATATATTTAATTGGACGCCAAGAATTTTAGTTACAAAACTATTTTTAAATATTTTTCAACTATATTATATTTAATTTATTATTTTTACATTTTCTATAATATTTCCTATATATTTTTTTATAGTTCCGGATTTCAAGAATGTAATTTATAAAAATATTGCTTTTTAATTTTTTATTTGAGATATGTATAGAAATGCGTATTATTTTAATTTCAATATTCTACGTTAAAAGCAATTTAAATACAGTTAGTAACGGTATATGTATATAAAGGCAGTAACTTTTAAAATCATACTAAAATATTTTAAAAGTTTAATTTTTAATAAAGATTTGAATAATTATCATATCACTATATAACTTCGACTACGTAATCTTTTGTGATAAATGTGCCATAAATATTGTTTAATATTCCAATCTAAAGGGTACAACATGGTTTTTTTTATCATCTTTTGTATCATATAATTTTATCATCTTATATCCTTGCAATAACTATTCATTGAATAGACATCACATGCGGATGCACGATTTCTTGAATCTTTCTGTAAAGGCTGAAGCAAATCCATTAATCTCTGATCGTGTTCATATTAAAATGACATGCCAGTCGTTACGCAACTACTCATAAGTGCTAATGAAGTGCATACACAGGTGTAATTACCAATCGAGTGGACTGCCCACTTTTCACTCGTAGCATAATCTAGTGGATAAAAAAAGAGTGTTTCATAATGACACGATGGGGAAAAACGCTACCGCTTCGCGTAAATCAGCGATTCCCAACTGATGCTTCTTGGCAAGTGTGTATTAAAATTTCTCCAAGTGTCATAGAGACGTTTAAATTTGTATACATTTTTGTAAGAGTAAATATTTTATTGATACGGAATACTTTTTAATATCTAATTTAATTAAAATGTGTCAATTATTAACTAAACATGCATAGTCATTATGATAAAACAATTATATAATAATATAAGATGATTAATTTGTAATTTATCATCCATATTTTCGCTTATCGCCATCAATTATTTTATTAACTGCTTCATTATAAATTAATATCAAGTGACTTGTGTGTGTTTGATATAAAAATCTGATTTTCGTAGAACTTTATAGTTTAATAAACAGACATTTTATGGCATTACAATAACTCAATTATAATGCAATAAAGTAACATTAGTAACTATTGAAATTAGCTTCATGTTTAACGAATTCAGTTGTACATATCAAATCGTTTCCACAATTAAGAAATATTTTATTAACCGTTGTTTTAATAACTTCCACTTCGGATTCACTAATAACGTGATGTACATGGAACTGATGTGAAAGATCCAATCACACTTACACGTTCTTCCCGGTGCAGGAAGCATCGATATCGGTATACCTACCTACACGCGAAGGCATACCCTGCACCGGGAGTTATCGCCACGAACATCGGATCGCGATGTTCGCCGGACATTCACGTCACCCGACTCGCCATTCTGGTTCGAGTGGCGGAGGCCGGAGTGCCGGAGTCGCTCGGATGGAGACAAACGGCCACACGGCGTAGATACGGTTGGACGCGTTTACGTACGTTTCCAGGGATCCTCGTGCGGAGTCTCGTCTCGAGTCTAAATCCACATTCGAATGTGCGAGAAAACATAGCAAGATTAATGATTTTGTGTGACACGGAGGGAGAGGGTGCGCAGACCGCCAGCCAGCCAGCCAGTCAGCCTGCCTGCCTGCTTGCCTGCCTTCCAGCCTGCCTTCCAGTCTGATCGCTCGCCGACGGCAGCGGCGGCGACAGCGACGGCGGCTGCGGCTGTGGCTGCGGCAGGGAGCACCGCGAGAAAACGTGAACTGCGGCAATAGCTTTGCCACTTTTCTCATAGCGCATTGTCCGCATTTCTCCATCACGCGGCAGCAAGCCGCGGCTTACGAAACTATTGACCCGATTCCATGGATTCTGCACCACTTTAAGCGACGTCCCTCGATTGATCGGATGGTGGATAGAGAGAGAGAGAGAGAGAGAGAGCCTCCCTTCTCGAGGGGGAGGGGTCGATCGATCTGGAAAGTGAAAATATATCTTATGTGATCTGTTCTTATCTCGTTTCGTGTAAAGGAACGATTAGTTTTTATTTTGTTACAAGAAGGCATGCACTGTTCTCTGCGCATACGTAATATTCAATTTATGACGACGAGATAATCGTTTCCAGGCGATATACTGATTAAGATAACGCGAGTGCAGGAACCGTTTTCGCATTCGCTTAAAGCGTCAGATATATATCGTCGGGAGTAATTACCAATTTCATCAGCTGGAGGAAGCCAGAGCCCTATCGATTACACGAATAAGAACAAGAAAACGTCAGAAGAAACAATATCTTGGTCGCTTTTTGCAATATGCTAATTATGTCAATTATGAGTTATATCTATCCTTCCTCGGCTTCTAACGCGCGGTTATCTGATTAGTTTTCGTAAATTACATCGTTCCATATTTTCTTCGTAGTAGTGATTGATGAATTCTAGCCGATTAACATTCCAGCTTGACACGAGGCATTCATTAGCTGCCGGGATTGTGCGGTGTATAAAAATAAGAACCTTTAACTTGTATTAGCAATAGATCGAATGCGTTTTCTCTTTGATATGATCAAAAATATTCATACTCCTTAATAATTGCATTGTTTCGCTCAACATTCTTATCTTTTTAATGCACTAATTGTAAGTTAATGTTAATCCTACAACTCACGGAATCTTGACACCGAGAGGATGACGTGGACATAGTAGATGTCAGATGTACTTAAGTATCTTCAAGTCGGGTTTTAACGGAATCAAAACGGAGAAGTGTGTGGAAGGGGTTAAACTAAACGAGTCCCTTGCACAAACAATGCAAACGGGGGGTATTCGCTTGGACGGATTCATGTCTCTATGACTGATGAGATCTCTTCAATCACGAGGGGGTTTTTGACGGCGCTTCAAACATCGCTGCATCGTCTCGGGAAATGAAAAAAGACATTGGGTATGCATAAGCACGTTCGATACATTTCGTATTAACCGTCATTCGATTTAATATTCACGCGCGAAATTACCAACGGTCATCGTCCAATTGAACGCCGACTGTTCCATATTAATATATTCCGTATCGGCGATTTTACTATAATCTTGTTCATGACTCTCGTCGAAGCTGTCAGATTAATATGAGGTACGTTCCACGCACAGGAGAGAATTATTGACGACACGGTCAATAATAAATTCGAGATAGTCCTGCATCGTGAAATCACGAATGGTACGTTTGAGTGGCAGTTATTTGAACCTGGTATTACAAAATTGTGAGGTTGGCACGTCCATCAATTCAAAATTGTGATCTAGAAGGTATAACGAATCTGTGGTCGATAAGGCGCGCCGTAGGTCTAGCCTGGCAGACGTACGGAGAAGAGGAAGGCAGCCTTTGATGCCTCTGGCCTTCGGTCCAGTCGTGCATCTTGTATCGGACGCGGACAGAAAGAGGTCGGCATAGATCTGACGCCCGCGATGAGCGCCGCTGCAGTATAATATTAATGATGACTCGCTCGCCCCTTGGAAGAGGCTGTCTACTTGGTCTGTCCTGCAATGTCCTTTTTCTTCAGGCACGGATGCACTTTCTTCATAATCGGTTTATGCACGTACTATCATCTATTAATTTATCTGGCGCTGTGATAAACTTCCAATTTGCGCTCAAGATTTTTCTTATGCATATGTATTCGATGCAATGGCGTTCCAGATTTTTATTAATTATCTTCTAATGTATCTAGTTAATCGACTCGGTTATATTTTCTGCATATATCATCTGTCAAATTGTATTTCAGATTTCATTAAGCCGGTATATAAGCTTACTCGCTGCTCCAAGTTTTCTGTAAATCTATTATTGCAGATATTTATATGTGTAATTTATGTAATGTATATCTTTTACTTTTAAATTTCTTATATTAAATATTTTTTATTACTGTATACATAACGTATATATCAGATTTCTCACTTTAAAATAAAATGTAAATAATGTTAAAAAGTAATTTCTTTAAATGGCGCAGTGTTTTCTGATAAAACTCTTTATAAATATAAACATATCATTTTTGGAGGCTTATTTTTATTGTAAAAGTTTAATTTTCTATGCAATTTTTTAGAAAACAGTCTATTTTTGTGTTCTCAGAATAATCCTTTAGCAGTATGGCGGAAGAACGTAGTAACTTGAAGAATACAGTCCAGACGGTAAAGCATATCTCGCGAGGAAAGATGGCTGTGGCCCTGACCACCTGCTGCCTCTTTGATTCCGCCGCTAGAATCTCATTTAACCGTGTAATCCCGATGTTCATTGACGATGGATCGCCCCGTCTGCCGCGCATTGTAGGTGTACTAAAACATTATACGTCGTCTAATACATCATCGATCGAAAATAAAGAGTAGATCGGCAATATGCGTTGTTACCAATACCGGAACATCCGGTTGGACAAAGAAACAATCCATACAGGATTGTGCGTACATGCGAGTATATATATATGGATGTGTGTGTATGTTGTGTGAGTTTATTTTAAGATACACTAATATATAATTACCGCCATATTTACTGGGAATACTAGGATATATATTTGCTGTAGCGCTCAAAATATTCTCAGGATGTCACACAAATCTCTTTATAATTGCCATGTAACTCTTAGATAAAATATTGTTTAAATATATAAAAATATTTTGATTATGTACTCACACACATATTATACTTAATTAGTAATGCAATAAAACAAGGAGATAGGCCAAATAATCAAGCATATACAGGTGTTATACAAATAGAAAAATTATATAATTAATAATATTAGAAAATTACATGAACGTTTCGACTATACTTAGTCTTCATCAGCAAAATTCACATCGACAAAGCATTAAAAATTAACAAATAATAAGTGATAAAGAAAAAGATTAAAATAATAATCGAAGAAGAAAACATCATCGTTCTCTACGTAGAATCGAGACAAGACAAATTACAAGGCCGAAACATAATTAATTAGTAATATTTTTTTAAAAACTGAGAATATATATTTAAGACATTTTAGGATTATTTCAATAACTCTCGCAAATTTTTACTGCAAATTACTCTATAGTAGTATAATTACTTCATAGTGCTATTTCTATTAATGCAAAGTAAGTAACATGAAACAAAAATTAAAAAATTGGTTTGATTTTAGAAAAATCTAAACTATAATATTTATAGTCAAATATGAACCATCAAAATTAAGTGTGATATATTAATTATATTTAAACATATTATTTGTTAAAATGAAAATGGGATTTCATAATTATTATGAATTCATATTTATTATACTTTTTGATCTATATTAATACTTTTGCAATTGATATGATTTGTATATATCTTTCATATCTCTTTTTGCCTTTAAAAATTAGATACAATTAATATAATATTATGTCTTTTCCTAAACGCGCGCGTACTTTCATCTACTATATTACGCTGCTAGTAAAATATTAAAAAATATAGTGAAACATATAGTGAAAAGGTTAAAAATAGCTGCTCAATATAACAGTACGCTTACTAATTAATAAACGAAGGATATATATCGAAACATTCAAAGTGACAAATTATTAAGCATAGTAAATTGCATAAATCTTAGTTTTCAATTTTCATGCAAGACAGTGATTTGGCTTTCCCGACTACCGACAATGAATAGACACTGATTGTTTGCGCCGTGTCACGGTTTTAGAGTTGCGTTTAATTCAATTTGTGAGTGACTTACGGTGCCTGCCCTTAGTCATCATGCAGCGCGTGCTTTATAGTCGGCTTCTTCTCTGCCTCTCCACGGAGAACCAACTATGAGTAGTGGAATAAGGGGGGAGCTTCTTACTTCGCTTAGATCGACATCGCTATCGGTACTGTGCAAGAATGAGCATCATCAAATGAATAGTGTGTAAATAGCCAAGTTATATATTGTTACTATCTCTTACTAGCTAATGACCAAGCAGTTTGATAATTCGAGTAAATTCCAATGTTTCTCTGTCTCTCTCTTTTCCTTTGAAATATACTTTCTTCGTCTTAAGTGTAAGTAAACGTAAAATTTGATCTACGAATAGAAGATAAGTAAGAAAGAATTGGACCACCCAGAGATACATACGCGTGTTTATTGCCATTCTCTGCTATTTGTTTATAAACGCAGATCGCGAAGGAGTAACCGAGAGGAACCAAAAAAAAAAAAGAATTATCATTGAGGCTTTACCTTGCATCTTAAGCCGCCGCGGAAAGGCAAATGATTGGTATCACAATAAGATGTGTCGACTGAGGATGCCGCTCATCAAGTGAATCAGCAGCAAATAGTAGCGGGCTAATAAGTGCTATTATTCCGTCGCCGTGACGGTTATACGCACGTGATACTAGGCACGTAAATACGGAAGAGGAGAGGAAGAAATGAGAAGGAGGTACTGTTACGTCGATACGGACGAAAGAGAGAGAAAGTTACTGTTAGGCGCTGAACTCCCTCGTCCAGCCGCCGATGACCAAGCATGTTCGCGCCCAAGTCTAGACTCGGGCAGACCGCTGGTCATGCAACAGTCCAGGTTGCCCTGAGCCACGGTTGAATGGCTATCCACGCACATTGCCAGCTTTAGCTGTCCAGTTTCGCTGCACGGCATTTGGACTTTTCACCACGGAGCTCGAATATAACTAGTGTTATTAATATCCACCTATCATTATGCCCAATCGAATAATGAAATCCGTTCCTAATCTTGGCAAGTTCGATATCTTGGTAAGATTCGTATAAACATCATATCGTGGCGTTGGTGCGAGGTGTTGCAGATTTAATGGAATTCTACACAAGAGTGTTCGTAACTGTCAACTACCATTTTGTTCCGAGTACAAAAATATGTGAAATAGTAATGCCGATATTAGAATGCCCTTTGTATGTTCGGAAATAAAAGAAAATTTGCGATGATCTCAGCGGAAAAATTTCCTTGATATTATTCCTTTATGTCCATATTGAAACGAGCATGTGTGGCAAGAGCATGTTATACGGTTCTACGTGATTCTACGGTAGCCAGATCACCCGGTATTATCTCGACTATTCGCACAGAGCCGCGTAATAGCGGAGATACGAATAGAAGGAAGGAGACGTGGAGTCGCTGGTGACCATTTCTCGAGAGTTGCCAGCAGAAGAGACGAGGACGAGAAACGGAGGAGACAAGGACAGAGATCTAGATGGAAAGGAAAGAAATAAAGAAAAGAGGAAAGAAATGAAAGGCTGTCAGAGCTACGGAGAGCAAAGTAAGAGAGAGAAGAAGAGCAAAGGATGCGATTGCAGAAAGGGAGCGAGAAAACGGGAAGACGAGAGCGAGACGGAGGTCTAGGAGGGTATTAGCCGGTCTGAAGGGTGGATGCGAAGAAAGAGAGTTCCCTCTTTCTTATATATTTTTTCTTGTATTCTCCAGCGTTCCTTGGGAAAAGTTTGTTGTTTGAAGCAGCGCTCTGCCTCTCACCGATCATTAATCATGCCGAGTTTTGGTTTGACTAGCAGCAGCGTCGGCATGGCTCTCTCTCTCTCTCTCTCTCTTCCTCTCCCTCCTTCCTCTCCCCTACTCCCCTTTTCTCCCCCTTACTCCTCTTATATTCTCTCTCTATTCCTCCTTCATCTCTGTGCACTCTGCTTCCCTTCCCCCTTTCACTCCCGGTTCGTTCCTGTTACGTCGCGTTCCTTGAGCCAACCTCGAAGCTTTCTGGGGGAAAGAAAGAGGGTTGCTGGCTAAGCGGCGGTGGGGTTGGCTCGCTTCTACCCCTCATCCCAGTCCCCTAATCTGCTTCCATCCTGCTCGATCCCACTGTACACCCCTTCGTAGAAGAAGGGGGGCCGCTATACGGGAATATCATAGAAGGGTGCCACCATAGAAAAGGAAAACCCTCGTATTTCGTACTTTTCTTAGCCCCTTAAAAGCACTGTACGCCAACTGGGGCCATTTCTTTCTGCGCTTTCTACGGAAGGCTTTCTTCGTAATAATAGATTGTAAATCCTTTAATCCTACGCGGCGTTTCACGTACGCCACGTTTATCGTGACTGCCATCGTAATATCTGTTACGTTGCTATCATCACATATCTGCACATCAGGCAAGAATGAAAGTTGTTTTATAATGTGGCGGCAGACATTATTCTCACAAGGATTAAATACGGTTTGCAGAAACAATTTGATCGATCGTCATCACGAACAAGTGGAGTTTAATTAGAAATAAAACGCGCTTTAACCCTGAATCATATTTAGCTATCTGACACCGCGTTTGGGTGGAGATATCGAGATCGGAGGAAGAACGAGGTGAAGCCATACCTGTGGATCGGTACCTCGAAAGTTACGGGGTCCCGCTGCAGTTGATTAACGATGTGAGCGTCCAGGTCGAGGTGGGTGGCGCATGCCTTTGTGACAGCACAGCCGCTCCTCCGCTCCTCGACATCGCCACCGTTGCTATCACGGATTATTATAACTCGTACGTTTCATCTGCCTTCTTCATCGGCTGTTCGGTAGACATCGAAATGGTCACCGGTTATCATCACGTCCGTTTATCTACGTGGTGGTTCGAAACCCAACTTCGTACTTTCCAAGAGTGAATAATAAATATGCATACAAAACAACTTTTATTATTTTTCTTACAATATACATTGAGAGAAAAAAATTGTTGGAAGAACAATAATCTCACTATATTTTATAGTTAGTTTTGGCCTTAAACATATTTTTATAGTTCATTTAAACATGCAAAATATAGCAGAGTGAACACAGATTTATAGTCATTATTACTATGGCATAAATTATTGTTATTATTACCATGTGTATAATAAAGCATGCTATGAGAGAATATAGTTACTTTATCAATATTTGCCAAATATTCCAATTGTATATAAAATGGTTAATTTATCTTACCATTCCATATATTCTATCTTATTATATTTTTACTTCAAATGATTATAGTTATTGGTAAAAATTTTACATGAGTCATTTATATTATGCCTACATCGTAATTGTCACCAACATAAATGGTAACGCTTACTATAAAAATGATATTTCTAACTAATGATCATTTACTATTATAATCATTTATCATTATAGTTCCAAATATCATACATTTTTCTCTCAGTGTACATATTTTCAAATGTAAAAATTATAATTTAGTAAATTTATTATCAAAAGTTTTGAGCTTGAAAATCGAATGTTTTAGAATGATTTTGTATTACTGCAATAACGATACACGTATATGTGTATATGTTAATTATTGTGAAGTCACGAATTTTCACTCATATATATTTGGTAAATCGTACGAGATACATCTTATATAAACTTACATCCAATAACTACACCGCTGTTAGCGTTCCGTGCTATCGGTATATTTGCAAAGCAATGAATAATATCCATGAGAATAATAAGAAATACAGCTAATTAATTTACACCACATATATTAAAAAATTTATTGTATGAATTAATATTGTATGTATTTTCTATGAGAAATTAAAAATTACATTAAATGAGAAAATAAGCATAGTACCTACGTATGTATGCGCAGCGACGTTAATTTGTATATAATCAAAATTTTTGTTTACATGTATGCTTTACTAGCAAAAAGATCTCATATATATTAATTTAGAAATTAATGCGATTAAACATTTACATAAATTTTTTAAATATTAAAAATTAAGGATAACTGTTTTTGTCTGATGAAAAATCGACATTTTATTTATTATAAATAACATAATTTAATTCAAATAATGAAATTAAATAATATAAAACTTATTATAGCATTATAAATCTCATCTTACAATATTACGTTACAAACATGGTGGTCTATCATTGGAAACAACTAGGCGGAATCCATTTTGCGAAATGAGTTGGGTCCAGCAAGAGAAGAGAAAAGAAGGAAGGCGGGTAAAAAGGATAAGGGTCGATCTGACGAGGGTACCTACCCTATATTGGCAGGCGTGGCTGCGGGCTGCAGGGTGCAAGAGGGTTTTGAGGGATCGCTGATTGGTTCTCTCTAGCGGGATCGACTGAGAGAGAGAACGCGAAACCTCGTGAACATGGGATCTATAGGGCTGAAATGTCGAAGGAGACGAAAGCATATGATCCCTTCTCTCTCTTATCCATTCAAAAAAGGGGTACACAATTCCCTTATTCACGTAGCATAGCCCTTTAATAGAATGCACATTTATGCGAATGCTCTTGTGCGCGGATATTGCCCGGAATACGATTTTCTCCGATCCTCAGTATTTTATAAGCTATATCCTCGCATTTTTTGTGATATTAAATGTAGATTAAATAATGTATATATAAACTTATAATTTATTTCTGTCTCATTTTTTAATGTTTTAAAAGCTATTAATACTACTTATGCAATTTTTGAAATTTTTCATATTCTCGGCGCATTTTGTCGTATTCTCATATTGAGATTCTTTTTTCAAAATAGTTTCTTATAATCGTATACACACACAAATCAAGCAAGAAATAAATGTTCAATGCTGTCCTATAGTTTCGGTATAAAATGCAAGCAACAAGTTCAAGGATTGATTTAAATGCAAATTATTGTCAAATATGTATGATTTTAAGTAACAAAATTTAAAATTTTTGCTTTAGTAAAGAAAAATGTCAATTATGCGATGTGCGAATAACGAGAAAATATATTTTCCTATATATTTTATCGTATTTTTATTTTTTATCATTATAACCTGAAGGATGAAAAAAGAGAGAATGATAGAAAATGTTCGCTTTTGATAACGTCATTTGGTGTCGGGTCTGCAAGTGAACTTGGGTATGAGGGACATCAAAGTTTTCTGGGTGACGGCGGCTGGAGAGTGACTGGCGCGATTGCAAGTCTCTAGATAGGTGATTGATTCACTTTGAATGATTAAAGAACGCCGAAAAAGGGCAGAAAAGTGGGGGCGAGCATAGCATTCGATAGACTCATCAAACTTTCAGGGAAAATATTAAAGTTCTTTCTGAATAAGGCAAAGTGAACGTCGTAATTATTCACTTCAAGAAATTAAATTTTTTAACTAAACAGTTTTGTACGCTTTCTTGCATTATGTATCCATCTCTCATACTTTGTTTAGAAAATAATGGTTTGTTTCATATTTTCTAAACACCATTTTTATTACATTGTAAAAACAAGATTGATAAATTTGCACAATTTTTATTAATATATTTAAAAAATTATTTTATCTTTTTTTTCAAACCGGCACACATGTAAAAAAAATACATGTTTCCTAGATTGGAATCTTTACCATATATTTCCTATATTGATGTCTTTAAAGGCGGCGCCAGACGACATGGCGAATACATTGACTACCAATGGATACCAATGGATATCATGTGGATATCAACCGTATTGCATATGCATATATGGCCAATATTGGCTCAGCATTGGTAGCCAATGCATTCGCCAACCACGTTGGCGTACATTTGCCATGTCGTCTGGCACTGCCTTAACAATATGTTTCGAGAAAAATCGAACGATTTAACGGTTGTCCTTTGTCAATAAAAAAGAAATTTGAGAATATACACCTTTGAATTAGAATAAAGGCCACAAAGTTTAAATAAACTGCGAAGTTCTGCAAATTTTTCTTCAGAAAAGAAGTGCAAGCCAGCAGACAAAACCTTTTTTAACATTTAAATAGTATTCATTGTGAAAACCATAATGAAATAGAAGAAACCAGTTATCACTATAGCAGTAGTCGCCAGCGAGTACCCCTGTGCGAAATCAAAGGGTTCGGCATTCTTTGTAGTCAAAAGGTTAAACAGTTGATTTATTACTGTGCAAAATGCTTTCTTCTTTTCTTCTTAAAATGAAGAATGTCCTTCTAGAAATGCGAAAATTTTAGAGATTTTGTGTGAATATGAAAGGTGAATCATCAAGAAAATCATGATTTACAATGAAAACTGTCAAGATAACGATCTCGACAAAATATGAAATAATTTATATGTTTACCCTTTCGCAGCACAATGTTTCAAAACTGAATATCTTTTTTCAAATGTATTACGAAATATATAAATATATAAATTTATCGCAATCGATATTGTCTTAATAAGCAAATATTTATTAAAGTGCAAATTTTAATATTAAATATTTTGAAATTATGTTTTAAGGTAAATTTCTGTTAAAAACAATTAAAATTAAAACAATATTTACCAAACAAAAAAATGCTATCTTTTTACTTTTTCAAGTCTTTATCTATCTTATAAGTTAAATCTTTTTCATTTTCAGTATTGAATAATTTCATGCCTCATTATTAAAACAACAGTTATATTTTGCAATTTATTTTCTGGTATCTATGATCGGAGCAATATTCGATTCGGTCTTTGGACGCGCTGTGTAATAATAATAAAGACGAGATGTGCGATAATATCAATCAATATGGCAAAGAAATTCATCACAAAAATAATGCGCATCGCAACGAACTCGCTGAATACCAAAGTTCATTGATCGAATATATATATATAAGAATGTAGGTATGCCGATTGACACATTGCATCAGGAATGGTAAGATTGCGAAGCGCACAATCGGGTTGTTGAGAATTTTCTTATGCAGTTGGGAAGCGAAGTTGAGGTAAGATAAAGGTCGATAGGAGTATCAAAAGGGGAATGAAAGATAGCGGTACTGCTTACGGAGGGTTATTGTGCGTCCATCGGTTACGGCTCATCAGCTGCTGTAACTCCTATCTTCGCCTCTCGTAAGAAGGATCGAAGGTCCCAAGGCGCCAACTTTATCCTATTCCGCCTTTGTCGCGTTTCTTGCCACTTTTCACGCTGATCGGCTATTCTATTCTGTTTTGCCTAGCTTTCGTGATTTGTCATAAATCTTTAAATTACTACTAAATAACACAAATCGCTCGTCTCGCGGGTTTTTGACGCGCAGATGAGACAGACGATCCCTTGTGGCTTATTTGTAAGGATAATCTCTGACTCCTAAACATATGCGAGCTTTTTCCCGTGCAAATATAAAGCACGGAATCTAAGCTGATTTCACTTCGTAATGTGCAAAATATCTAACGAAGGTCAAATATTACTATTACGAATTACGTAAGTCCGCCAACATTGTGCGCTGTTGTATGCAGGAAATTGACGTCATGATTATCAATACCTATTTTTAAACGATCTAATGCGCGACTATGTGTGCAGATTACGTGTGTGACTTACCTGTGCGAGAGGATCATGGTTTAATTCGAAATCATTAGTGTGAGGCGAATCGATTGCGATTTTCTGTGGGGCCCATACGCGCGCCGGAATTTTTGAAAAATGAGACGCTCTCCTCGTCTCAAAAGTGTTTCTAAAACGCTTGAAAAAATGCCGACAATACAAATCCATTAATCTTAGCCTCGCGCTGCCGTGTGCTCTTTCTTCGTCTCCCGTTCTCGGAACCTTCGTGCCTTCGGGACATCCCTTTGCACTTACCTTCTGCAACAACACTTTTCCAGAGTGCTGTTTCTTGGTTTCCAGAAAAGCAAGACCCGCAAACGCGTATGGTTGAAAGGTGTTTGCAATGAATATTAGCTCTGAAATTAAACTTACTAAAAAATAAATAAAAAGATTGCATTGTATTTTGTGAAAATATATATTGATTTTTTTCTTATTAGAAACAAAAATTGAAGTTATGATTACAGTATGAATGTAATTTTTAACTCCTGTCAATATTTAATGAAATAATATTAAGAATAAGACCGATGATATTAAACAAATATAAATATGAAAGAAAGCCCATATCGGTCGCGGCGGATCTTGATGCCTAATAATAATTATTTTATGAATATTCCGGCTCATGCGAACTGCGCGCCGCATATTCGTCGGTCTTGAAACACAGTCCTTACATGAAGCCGGAATAATTAATTTACATATTAAATTGACGAGCAATTTAATAATTTTTGATGCTCACTAGCATCTATAAGATCCCTCATTCCCCCATTCCCCCAAAAAACTGTAAAGAACTTATTGCGAAAAATAACACCTCAACCAGGATTCGAACCTATGTTTTTATATGTGAATTTAATATGTGAATTAATTATTCCGGCTTCATGTAAAGACTGTGTTTCAAGACCGACGAATAAGATGTGGCGCGCAGTTCGCACGAGCCGGAATATTCACAAAATAATTATTATTAGGCACCAAGATCCGCCGCGACCGATATGGGCTTTCTTTCATATATTAATATTTGTTTAAAATAAAATAATTCTAACTAATGTAAACTCTTAATTTTTATACTTGTAGGTATTACTTAAATACACTGTTATAAACAAATGTTCTTATATTTTTGTTTTTTTTTGTTTTAATTTGATTATAGCATCACAAAAATTTGGCTGGTTATTTTCCTGGAAGAAATATATTAAATTTGTAAGAAAGAAAATATTTTAAACCCCAAGTATAAAAATTAAAAATTGCTGCAACTAATTGTTCCCGAGTTCTCCATCATTAATAAAAATAGAGTAATATAACAAGAAGCAAATAATAAAATCAAAATGAATTTAATTTAATATTGTTATTTATTCAATATTTATTTTTATTTGTTACATATAGCTAACAAATTAATTAATGTTTACAGGATTCGCATATGTAACTAATTCATTTTCATTGAGACTGTTTGCTTTAATATCTTCGATATTATCTTCGGTATTGTGAGTATTGTCGAGAATAAAAGCATTATATCTTACACTTTATGTATTTGTGAACTTATATTTTCGTTCTCAATATTCACTGTTTATGTACAATGGCATCTGTTATGATTGCTTGTTTGTAATACGATAAAATAATAAAGTTGATCGTAAAAGAAAATTGTGGAGAAAATATGTTTACATATTACGCATTATTTTGTGTAGACTTTAATAATCTATCAATATTTATCATTTTTAGATATATAATAGATATATATATCTATTTGTAGTCAGACAAATATTTAATAATACATTATATAATATATAAATTATGTGTTGAAATAGCTTTATATTGTAATTAAATTTCGATTTTTTTAAATTTTCAAAAAATACTTATATCATTTAGTTTTTATTTTATACGATTTATATAATTTTAACTTATAATTTAACTTAAATAAAAAAATGATTTTACGAAGAAATTTCATAAAGTTCTTATAAATCAAAAACTAAAAATTTTCTAAAACTTTTTGTATCTTTCTTTATTGTTACGTTACTTTCTTTTTGTATCGTTCTTTATTGTACAAAAAGAATAGTTAAGAATTTTCTTTATATTTCCTTCCCAAGGTTATTGGAATCAATAATATTAAAATGCCGAATCCCTTTTATACAAAGGATCTGTCAAAGCAGGCTGGTCAAAGTCCCGCAGACCGTTCGGAAACAATTAGTGAAAAGACAGATTCTAGGTCATCATCTGTCAATCACAGAACACGACCTATCCTTTTTGAACAATGCTGAAACATTTTTGTGTATGCAAACTTTTTTCGAAATGGAAGACGGAGGGTGTCGAATGGTAATTGCCGAGGTCACGGGTGGTAAACGACCTTAACCTCCTTACCTCCTTCTTTCCTTCTGCTTCAGGCAGTAATCAACAGCATCCTGCAGAACGTGTAAATGTTCCCATAAATGCCGTCTCTTCAGCAAGCGATGCTGCTGCTGTTGCAGATAAAAACAGCTGCCAATGCAAAATGTGCACTCGTCACCGTTCGTAGTATCGTATATGACACATTTAAGAATTCATTTACTTTAGATTTTTAGGTCAATGTAAAATTTGAAAACAGCTAGAAATATACATATATACATATATATAATAATTATATATATACAGAGAGAGAGAGAGAATATTATACAATTATATAATATAAGTATGAGAAACGCCGATATCAGTTGCGGCAGATCTTGATGCCTAATAATAATTATTTTGTGAATTTTCCTGCTCATGCGCGCCGCATATTCGTCTCTCATATTTATATTTGTTTAATTTCATCGGTCCTAATCTTATTATTATATAATATAATGTTATTGCAAGTATTGCAAGTATTGCAAGTATTGCAAGTTGTGCATTGTTTTTAAATGTACACTTGAAAACAGTTTTTGATGCTTTTACCTACGCCTGTGCGAACTACACATTCCGTATGTTCTCGCGTTGGCTGACCCCGGATTTGTTTGAGGAAGAGTGTCAAGATTGTCAAGAGGGATTGGCGCTAACGACGCTTCGAATTGCAAAGGTATAACGAGCCACTTTTGCATCTCTTCACGCGTCGTCGACATAAACGGCTACAGGCACTTTTTTATTTTCCACTATCTTTTCAAGGAAGCTGGAAAAGTACGTTGTATATGCAAATTGCTTTCAAGCGGCGATGTCAGGTGGTAATTGTCCGAGGTTACGGATCGAAGGTCGCGTTAACATCTTTACTGCAATGCCCAGCCAATAATTATCGCGCTTCTAGTGACTCTTCATCTTCTCCCATCCTGTAAGTGGGGCTACTGTTGGCCAAGAAATGACTTACAGCTGACACTTTCACTCACATGCTGCTTCAGACATCGAACTTGGGGTATTCGTCCAGTTGCCTGATGAAAGATGTCATGTTCATTGCCATCAACGTGACTTTGCGTCAATGCCGCTCGTCAAGTTATTGTCGTTTCGCGCGGTATTTTTTACATTTTTGATGAGAACATTTCTTCTTTCAACAAATTGCCTTTTTGATGCGGCTAATAAATAAATGATCATCTAAAAATTTTGTAATTGTATTATATTTTCCAAAATAGAAAGATTATAATTATATTTCAACAAAAAAATTATGTCATTATTTTTACAATTTTTGTTAAAATAATTAATTTTTTGCTTATAATTTGTCTTTTTCTATCAAAAAATTGCAAAATAAAATTGCAAAATACTCGTACATATTTCTATGTTGTCTAATCGAGCGTACGTGAAAAAAGAAACAGTCTTGAAGAACGTTCGGAAGGCATCTAAGGCATCAGATGTATACTGGATGTCCCCAAGGGGACATGGACCCCTTTTCATGTCGGCAAGCTCGAGATCGTGACTCAGCAGCGAAATCGAATCTCCAGAGACTCATGTTTCTCACCTCGGACAGATCCGCTGCCAACACCTTGAGCTAGAACGAATGCGAAAAACATTCACATTTTCTAAATTTCAAAATCTGAAATGCTATGCGTGGGACGTATCGCGCATGATTTTTCCCGAAAGATCTATCGATCATGATTCTACTGTAGAAGATTATATTAATTCGCAAATATTTTGAATGTAGTTTGAATTTGGAACGAATTGTCGATCGATAACTCCCCGAAGAGTGTAACAAAGATTAGATTGTGATTCCCTTGTAAACTGATTTATTTCACGACTTTGTGAGGCAAAATAACAAATATTCAATAATGCATATTCATGTACCCTATTTTCCATAAATTGTTTGTTATAACTATGAAGATAATACTCCAACACCACATTTTTATACATTTTTAAAAAATAATATCAATTTCCTTCAAAATATCTCTGCCTGCAGTTTTCTGCCTTTGGTTGAGATGATTAATCAGTTGGGATCTCGCTAAAAATAATCCCGGAAACGCAAATTCGCACAGCTTCAATATCAGAGACGATGCTCCTCTTTCATAAGCGATCAACAAGTTGAATATAACTGAAACGCCGTTAATAAAGCGATGAAAATGATAAATCGCAACGGTTCCACCCCCGTCCGAGCACCGTATTGCGTTATTAAAACTTTACTAATGGGCAATAATAAGCACCAGCCTTGGCCAAGATTGATATTAAATCGTAAACTGTTTCGTCCTCATTTATCATTATCACGATGCAAGTCCGTTGAACTCTTTAAATCTTGAATCCACGAAGAATACTTGCCAAGCAGGTTTTTATAGAGAGGTATATATAGCACACGTTATAGTTTAAAATCAATTACTTTAAAAAGCGCATTTTCATGTTAACATTCATTACGACTCTTTAAAATGTTTAAATGTAACGAGTCTATTGAATAAGCTTTAATAAACAGATTTTTATCCAATCATCAATTTACTGTTTAAAAATTCGTTAATATTTACGCATTTAACACATCACTGAGGTGTCAATATAGATTCTCAGAAACGCAACTCCTTTTGGATGTCGAAACGTCGACAATCTTCTGTGAGACAACAAAATTCATGAACCGATATGACAGACCCACGTGTGTGATCTCACGATAATCGTCACTTGGATGATCACACATTCGTCCGGTAGCCGAAAGGACTCGTCGTTGACGAAGCAGGCCCTCTTCGAGGATAGCCGTGGGTGTAAAGGGGGTGTCATGCCGGCGAACTGGGAAAAGTGATTGATCGTGTTTCGCCGGAAGACAAGAGCAGAAGACTCGAGGTAGAACCGGAGGAAAGGAGCGAGACGACGAAAGTAGAGATGGCGTAAGATGGCGGTGGATGAGGAAAGAGAGAAGGACAGCAGTTCCCGAGCGTCGTCGGTGATAAAGACGAGGAGGTTGTGTCGCAAAACGAGGAGACAACCCCCTCTAGCCTCCTCTACGTCATTCAGCGGCCCCTTCAACCCCTCTGGACTCTTCCAGATTCCACTCAAAGCTCCGCTCTCCTGCTTGGAGCGACATGAAGTGGCCATAAGAAAAATAGAAATAAGCCGCGGCGTATCCGAGTAAACGAAGAACTAACTCAAGAGAGAAAGAGAGATCTCGTAAAAACGAGCGATGCGTTTTCAGCTTTCCTAAAACGTTCAATCCTAAATCCCATCTTGTCTACATTTGGCGCTTATCTGACATTAATTAGAGTACTTTCAACAATAAGGCACTTTTTGGCCAAAAGCTTGAATAATAAAATAAAATATATTTAACTGATATGCGACGAATCTTGGCTTCGCGTTATCGTTGTTCTATAATACCGTTCTACAATATACTGTTATTTCCTGGATCGTTTATACAGCACAGTCAATGTAGCTTAAATTTACCGTGCTGTATTGTCGTACCAAGGCAAAACACAGTGAGTATGCTCTTTGTGTAATGACTCGGCGTTTTATATTCTCTATGCCACGCAGCTGATCGCGAGTAGACGTACTTGACCGAGTACGCCGAGACACTAGTGCATTAATATGAGCAGAGTGTAATCGAACGGCAGATCTATTACTATTAATTTAGCCAATTCGCTTTATGTAACATCTTCAGACTTGAATGCCAATTAATGATAAAATTAAGCATGGCTAATTTAACAACACCCTAAAACACGTCCTCTCATCCAAACTTTTTTCACTATCCCTTTTAATATGAAATTGATGAGCATATTTATTTTTCACTTTGCATAGATATAGAAAGTATACATTAATTTGTTTCTGTGAATATCAATTAATATATAATGATAAATATATTTCATTAATAGCAACTTCAGATATTAAATTATGTCCACTTAATAAGGAAAAGACTCTTAATATAGATCAATTAACGTTCAGTTTTCATACAATATTGGCAAATGGAGGTATAATGGGCGATTATGGTAACACCTGCTGGTCACGACAAATAGTTCTGAATTAGTAGCACGATTGCCCTCGCAACAGTATTCGATATCAACAGCATTAACGTTCATTGCCACCGTTTCTCTCAGCATTGACTCCGGCCATAAGATGAATTTCAGAAGCATGGAGGCGGGTTAAGGGGATACGTAGGAGTGACTCTACGGTTATAGGTACCCTCGAGTATGCCCCATAAGGGCACAAGATCCACTGTTTCCGTGGCAGGGGTTGGTCTCATGCTGCCGCGGAGTGGGGATGACTCTAGAGAAGACGCATGACGAGAAAGAGGGGACGCGGCTCTCCGCATCGGCTCAAAACCAGCCGGCGCGAACGGAGCTGGAGGGAGTTGGAAGCAAACCAGAGTTGCCAGACGAGTTTCTGCCGACGCGGGACGAGCTCACTTTCAGGGCTTTCCGACGAAGCTTCTCGTCTGACTCAATCTCGTATATTTACGGTGGAAATCATTTGCAGTTCGAGACGTAGCAGTGACAGAAGTGCAGTGCGCAGATTATGTACTCGTCTATTCAAGAAAAATATGATTTGTACAGGAACGCTTGACTTATCAGAATTGTTCGCAAGGAAGTCAGCTTGATATTTCTATCGAGTTGATGATGTGAATAAGTGAAAGTTTATGAAAAAGACAAGTGCACATAGTGTATTATATTAAAAAGCAAGACACTTGGGGACGTGAGTAGAAATTAATTAAGTACGAGTGTCTACGCAATCTCTGATGACAATCGTGAAATAGAGAAGCAAAGCAAGAAGTTGCTGCACCTGCCGCAGTGGTTCCGCGGCGCCACTCACGTGTTGCATGCGTGCCGTGGTTATCCATCATGGTCGCGGACTAGGAGCAGCTCCGATTGGTCGGTTTTGTGGTCACGTGGTATGGTAATTGGGCTCCGGTGGGCGGGAAGGAGCGAACGAGGTCGTGGAGGATCGCGAAAGTGGCGGAAGGAGAGGAGAGAATAAGCAGCTGTCCACCGGGAGTCCTGTGCTCGTTGTGGCCCCGCTCTTTCCATTTCTTTTCTCTTTTTCTCCCTCTCCTTCTTTCTCTCTTTTTCCTCCTTTCGAGAAAACGTCACCCCTTTTCGCAAGAGACGGTGAGGTGTGGACGATGGACCACAGCGCAGTGCCGTGCAGTGTGAGCTTGTGAGAATGAATATTAACACGAAATGGTGTGCCGGATCGAAGAATTAATGCAGAGAGCAAGATAAGAGAGAAGTACGAGGAGTGCGGTCGTTTTAAATTTACTTGGACTATCGTGCGTGTGTGTTTTCCATAAGAAAGTATTCAGGAACATGAATTCCTTCCTTCCATCCGCCGCCGGTGGATACCATCACCATCAGCATCAACAGCAAGCTGGAAATCATCATCTAACCGCCACTTCCTCGCTGGTCGATCCAAAGTTTCCCCCCAATGAGGAGTACAGTCAAAGTAATTATATACCCTCGACCGGAACAGACTTCTTCTCAGGCGGCAGCGGTGGTCATCACTTAAGCCATCCACAATCTCAACTACAGTACGGCTATCATCAGCATCATCATCAAGCTGCATCGACTCCTTACGGGGCTTCTTCCGCGGTACAATTAAACGGAGGATACGCAGGATACGGCGGATATTACGGGCCTCATCATCCTCACCATCAAGTGCACGCGGTTCATCACCCTAGTTTACATTCCCATCATCACGCGGTGGGTGCTTTAGCGATGCCGCCGGAAGCTCAACAACCACCGCTCACGTGTCCGTCGTCGATACAGAGTCAACAGCAGCAACAATCATCTGTATCGACGTCAACTATCCTCGGATCCACACCTCTGTCACCATCTATAATGCAGAATCATGTGCAGCAACCGGATGCCCTTCAGCATCACCAGCAACAGCACGAGAATAATGCCTGCAGTCCAGCCGGTTCGGGTCAGTTACACCGAGACAATTCACCTGATCTTCAGACACAACAGTCGTTGTCTCAGCAATCTCAACATATACAGAGCAGCCAACAACAGACGCCGCCGCAACAGCAACAACACCATGTGGAAGACAGCTCGGATGCGGATGATATAGAAGACGGTCAAATGGAGGGCTCACCGGGAATGATGGAGGAAGAAGAAGAAGATGAAGAGAACAGAGATCGTACGATTTATCCATGGATGAAAAAAATTCATGTTGCAGGCGTCGGTGAGTTAATATATATGAATCTGCAATTATTTCTGCTACTCTTAACAGCAGAATACATTACTATAACTTTGTTACAGTAACATTGAAATTTACTTTATTTTGCTTTGTTACTTATGTCGTAATATTACATTTTTCATCTTTATCTTTGCCTCATCTTACTTTTAGAGAGAGATTCTTAGATTTAGTAATATATATCTTTTCAACACCTATATACTTCGATCCGATTATCAAAATCATAAACGTAAAGAAATTAATTTCATTTTTACTTTAATGACAATGTCTTGACCTCTTCCTCTGACTCTATATACATCGCTTTATTTTTAATTATTTATTTATTTATTATATACATGTTTGTTCACAATGACTCCGATTTTTATAATTTAATTTCAACGGAATGTAAGCGTTCTACCTTAATTTATTAGTTTACTTAGTTACTTTAAATAATTGCGGCTGATGAAGACTCAGTAGAGTCGAAACTTGTTCCGCTATATGTTTTGTTAATTCAAATTGACAAAAATTTTTTAAAAAAGTAAAAATATGTTTTACTAATATTAACACCTTATAGTTATTTGCTCGTTTTTGGCCCTCTTATCTCACACTCATATTTATTAATTTTTATATCTTTTCAATTTTAAAACTATCACTTGCTTGAAAAATATAAACATACACTTTGTATGTTTATATTTCTTAAACAATATTTCTCTAATTAGCAAGATATAATTTGCTAATCTCAGCTCATCTTTTGCTCTACGATTAATAAACTTTATTGATATTTCTATATTTCGGTTTATATTGTGAAGAGCGTAATTAACCGCTGCAGAAATATATCCGACGGCTTGGTGATATTGCTGTATCTTATATGATACGCCTAATAATCTCAAACATAAAATCCATTATATGTTATTTATATAATATGATATTTATATATATATAATATGTTATTTATATAATATGTTATATATATTGTATGTTATATATAATATATTATTTATTTAATATTTCAATACAGTAAATTAATGTTTTTACTTCTTTCGGGTTTCTCTCAAAAATTGTCCTTCCCCCTTAAACGTCAAAAACAAAACCAATTAAAATACATTTATTATTTCTTACTTTAATACTTATTTATCAATACTGTTATAAAATAAAACAGCGATAAATATTCGGTAATTTGAAGGAACGTTGGTACGATTTTAAAACCTTTTTCTGAATGCGATAGACCTGCCGAAAGTATCTGTTTGTATATTTAGTGTTTACATTACATTATGTGTTTACAAGGTGACGAGCTTTAGAACGGTCCGAAGAGTTATGGGCTGAAATTTATCCTAGCACCTTGCGATCACCTGTGTTGCAGCGGCACCTCGTTTTATAGGTGAATTCGGTTACGCCTAATATATCTTCATCTTTCATACAGTAGCGAACGTATACTACAATAATGGGACGTCCACAGCACACAATTCAACGTTGCAGGCAAAAATAAATTTCGAAATTCGACACAGAGATTCTCTACCGCGTTTTAAGTAGACGTTCATCATTGTGCAAGGTTGGTAGCGCTCGAGACTTGAAACAGATGCCGGTGATGGTATAACGCTCCTGGTTGTTGTAATTAAGGCAATTAGCGCGAATGTAGTTCTTCTTTCATAATTAATCAGACAACTACTTCCAGAACTAATATACGCGTGCTTCCTATCTTCATAAAGATAGAAAGATGTTTTGAGCGTAACCACAACACACAGGTATATTAATTAATGTCTCACAAATTATAGAGCAATGCCTCTATAAGCAGTATATCTGTAACGCATTCGTTTCTCCGGAGTTTGTCGTATTTTACATCATGCTAAGCCAGAAATTCGTAGGTATATAAAGAATTCCCAAAAGAGTAGTTTTTGCAATGTAATATCCCTTCAGAAATAGGCTGGCTTTGCTGAACAAAAATTTCTATTCCGCTTGACTGCGGAAAGCGCTCCTCATTCCAACTTGCAAGTATTTCTTTTGAGTTCGTTACACATGATACAATAGAAAATAAAATCCTATACTATACTACAAAACCGAATACCATTTATGCTTCCAAGAAAAATCGCCTGCAACGAAAACCTATTCCTTTTATTAATGCTAAAAATCAATATCAACGAGATAAACAAAAACGCAACGTTTTTACAGACTAATTTTATTATATAAGAAAAAAATGATATTATTTAAATACTGTTTTATTTTTAATATTCTTTTTTTAAACATTTAATATTATGTATTACTCTGGAGGAAATTTAACATACAATAACCTATAATATGTGTATAATAAAAACAAAAAAAATATATATATACACTGAGAAAAAAAAGCTGTTGCTTCAATTAAAGTGTTATCACGGGGTGCCAAAAACATAAAGTAGTTCATTCAATTGTATTATTATTAGACCCAATGTCTGCATTTTTAAACCAATAATTCAATCATTGTTTTAATAATCCAAATATTGGGTCTATTAATAATACAATTGAATGAACTACTTATGTTTTTGGCACCCCGTGATAACACTTTAATTGAAGCAACAGTTTTTTTTTCTTAGTGTAGATATATAACTTTTATTTTAAAAAGAAAATTACCTCAAAGAATATTTTGCAAATAATTTGCTAACAATACGGTTCTACAATCTAGGCCAAAAGTATAAGGCACCTATATATTTTTCATTTACTTGAAAGTTAAAAAATTGATTTATAGCACTTGCTGTGAATTATTCTTTGTTTCAAGAACCCCTTTAAATTTATGTATAATGCCGGTAACCAATAGGAAACAATACAGATAAAAAATTACAGATAAATGGAAAAATATATAGGTGCCTTATACTTTTGGCCAAGGCACTGTATATATAAAATTACAACGAATATTTTAAAATATTAATTAAAAGATATATATAAAAATACAAACATATAACGTATTTTAATTATTGCATAAAGAATAAATCAAAGAAGACATACATCTAGCGAGACTGAAAAATACAGTTTTCAATACTATCAAAAAAGTTTGTCTCGCTAGAGAGATGGTAAAATCGTTTTTAACTGCCTGTAATTGTTAGATTAAAATGTTCCTTCAAACGTACGATGTTGTAAGTTACACTTTCCGTTATGCTAGGAATCATGCAATTTAATATTTGAAATCTCTGGACTTTGGTATGCTCGTCCGTCGGGCTGTCAGAGACTGCAATCTCTCCCCTTTGGTTGTCGAAGTACGGTCGCCGGACGTCGGAGTTAAAAGGGGCCTCCGCGAGACCGACGGTCAGCTCGGAATGGAATGTCTGCACGGATTCTAGACTGAACTCGTTCCCATGTTTCCTCTATTGAACTGAACGGACCACCACGGATTGCTACTAGCGTGACTCACAAATATTAACATCAACGTGCCACAGCAGGATATTTTTTTCCAATCTACTTGTTCAGTCGTTCGTTGCGTTTCAATCGTATCTGATTATTTTCTAAAGTACTTTGGACATTTCGCGGTTATTAATATTCAGTTCTGCGTAGTTCTTAAATATTTCATAGAGGTTTCCGCTAAACATTAATCAATTGCACGACGAATTCCATGTTTCATATAGGTCCTGAAAAGCTTAACGGACGAGACAGTTATCAAATTATTTAACCTTGAAGCTAGTTTGCGAAGGCTAATCTATTGTTTCTGCATCTCTTTAGATGATGCTCAGCGGGACCAATGCGCGTATACGCTTCGCACTTTTTATCCTCGTGAATTTGCATACGCGTATTCTGCCTTCGCAACTCAACCAGCGTATCTCATGGATTGATCAGATTACAAAAGTCACTTCAGCCGACTTTGATGCTATTCAAAACGGCCATGACGTGACGAATGGTCATATACTATAAAAATGTTATTCGCGTATAATATCTCTCTAGACATCAGCGTAAAGAATATTTTACAATTAATACGATAATAATCATACAAAGTACAACGAATTCGTTTTCTTTTGTTGTTGAAATGACATGGCTCAGTCGCTACTTAAGCGACAGTCATCTTCATATTTTTTCACACTACATGTTAGCGACTGGAGAAGAAGATTTTTCTAACGAACATTCTATATTAATCTGTTTTCTTCACAAAACTTGTTGCTAGGTTTTTGTGAATGATACACGTGAAACACCTAATGAAAAAGCTATGAAAAAACTTTAATTCACGTAATAATGATAAAATGAATCGTGTTTAATGAGATTGTTCAAAGAATTATTTGTAATACTTTGTCGAACTAACAATAAAAACATATAGAGATGGGAATATTAAAAAAATCAGAATAATTGATTTCAGACGTGAGAAAATAGAATAAGTTTTGTATAGTATAAACACTGTGCGATGAAAATTCTTATGATACACGTAGGATACTATTGTACAAAGCATCGTATAAACATTATTAATATAATACTGTAAGAGTTTTTATTATTTCTCAATGTGCATATATAGTTGCGGTAATAGATGTAATTAATAATTAAAAGATAATTTTAAAACATTTTTATTAAAACTGATACTAAATTAATATTAAATATTATACACTGAGAGAAAACGAAATAGTTCTGGCAACTATAATTTGGTAACTCTGAAATTTAAGTAGTTGCAACTAGTTTTACGAAGTAATAGGAACTAAAGTAGTACTGAATACTATAAAAATATAGTCACGCTAACTACATTTGTAAACTATTAATTGATAGTGAAATAGCGACTCAACTATAATTACACAGTTATATAAACTTCATACAAGTAAGATATTATGATAACAACATTTTTCCAATTTAGACAAATATGTAGTTTATCCAACGATTTACTATAAATGGTTAATATTACTATGTTTTCTTAGTTCATATAACTTATTTATTGTTGTTACTGCAACTTTATAGCACATAGTTAAGGCGCTATTTGTCCACAAATTTCTAGTTGCTGATACGACTTTTTTCTCTGAGTGTACTAATAAGTTAATCCGAAAAAATTAAAGTTATATTAAAGGAAATTTTATTATAAATTAAGAATGTTTTGTTATTTATTTGCATTTTCGGAGTTTAATTTAGGAAAAATAATTCATTATAAATCGCTTGTAATGCAAAGATTTGGAATTATTGACATATTGAGATTTTTTTAGTGTCTTAAATTATTTAAAGAATAAACGAGTGAAATTTATTGGTTAGATCCGCGGAGCATTTTGTATACAATATAGAAGCTGCAAAGAGCATCATATGTGACTTCCATTTTAAGAATAAAATGTTTGACGAATTGGATGTCAATTTATTTTTAGCAAAAATATAAGGTACTAATACTTGTTGTATTACGAGCGGTTAAAAATGAAGTCTTTTGCAAAGTTTTATATAAAAAAAACTTTAAGCACAAATAGATAACAAAGCCTTATTAAACTTTATACGGTGTTTTAGAAGAGTTTTAATGTAACACTTAATTACACTAAAAAGTATTTAATATCTAATATTAGATATAAAGTTGTTGAAAGAGGACGTCTAACCAATTTTTGCTAAGAAAAAATCGACTTGAAATTGTTCAAAGAATCTATTATTAAAGTGAAATTCATGTGTTAAAATACAATCTGTATAGCCACATATTTCTCATCAGGTAAAGAAGAAAGTAGTATCTCTGAAACTAAAAATTTACCATTACTTATAGTCTTATAATACTAACATATTTAAATTCTTGTTTCCTCCTTACAGCAAACGGTTCGTACCAACCTGGAATGGAGCCAAAACGACAGAGAACTGCTTACACGAGGCATCAGATACTCGAACTGGAAAAAGAATTTCACTACAATAGGTACCTGACGAGACGACGACGGATCGAGATCGCTCATACCCTGGTCCTTTCGGAACGACAGATCAAAATCTGGTTCCAAAATCGTCGTATGAAATGGAAGAAAGACCACAAGCTGCCGAACACGAAAAACGTACGCAGAAAGAATGCGAATGGCCAAGCGCCGCCAGCAGCAGCTAAACCAGCGAAGACTTCAGGGACGCGGGCGAAGTCCGGCACCGGTAACAACAATAGCCAAAGGAAAAACAACAACTCGCCTTCCAGTGGTATGGAAAACAGTCTGGACTCAAACATCGGTCATGATATGAGCGAAGTTCATGGGGTCAGCTCCAGTCTTCCTCATCCCGTTGGCGTGGTTCATCCGAGCTTTCAAGGTCATCCTCATGCTGCTCTGGCTCATCTCCAAGCACAGCTGAGTCATCATCACGTGGGTGGAATGATGGACGGTCCGACGGGAGGACCGTTGGGACACATAAGTTCCGGAAGTATCAGTCCTCTCGCCCCGGCTACCAGCCCTCCCGGATTGTCGCAAGTATCAGCTCCTGTGCCGCCATCAGCGATAAAATCCGATGGAGGATATGGACTCACGTCTCTGTAACACCCATTCCGTGAGATATATTCAGCGATGTAATTTTTTCAATACCATTTAACGACCGCTCTCCGTGGATAATTCCACTGGATTCGACTGGATATTTATTGAAAATTAGATAAACGTAGTTTGAGTTTTTCTCATTGCAGCGTGGATAAGGAGAGTAGTCTTCAAAAAGCAGTATTATTTTTTTTACATACATGAATATGGCAAGTTTTTGCAATTGCAATCTATTAACTACGATATAAAATGCTAGATCCAAAATTATTTAGCTATTTCTTAAATCTATTATGCGTAAAAATATTTCCTGATTTGTAAAGTCGTGAAAGCCAAGTCTGAAAAACTTATCATAGATAAATATAAAAGATAGAGAGAAACATAATTCTGTAGAAAATGAACATAATGTCTGGATGAAAAATAAAGTACTGTCAGACTATCAAATCATCAATAATAAGTCATTTATTATTAATAATTCATGACTAATAATGAATCTGCTTACATCAAAATAATAAGAAATTTTATTTTCTTTATAATTTTCTGCTATATGCATAACTGAATTATATATATTTTTGATTTTATAAATATTCATTACTGAATTGAATGAATTTAATAAAATAAACATTTTAATAATAATCCTATGACAAGTCCTGTTATTATTAACATTTTTTCAACTATAGTTGTTATCAAATTTTTTATATTATTGCAAATTCTAATCAATGATGATAAAATTTGAACAAAGATTTCTACGCATTTTTGTTTGCAGAATAATAATACATATGCAGTAGACTATATGTATATATTCTTATCGCATAAAGTTTATTGTGTACACATATTAGGATTATATATGTTATATGTGTCTAGATATTCATGCATCATAATTATCAGAAATCATAAAACTATCTTTTTATTGTATAATTTTATTGTATAAAAGAGTTTTATTGTATAAAACTTTTTATTGTATAATTTAATATTATGTAATCCATTATATTACTTATTTCTTGAATTTATAATTTTCACACGTCAAACACATAGTTGTCAAACTATTAGACACGGCTCAAACTCTTGACGCACGAATATCTATACCATGTCTAAACAAGTCTAACTTCATGTGATAACACATATATGGGTTCTACTGTATAATATGATAAAAAATTGTGCATACATTATGCGTAATGTATATGATACAAACATCTGACAGATTAAAATTCTACATCTGGCAAATAAAAGTACATATGTGTACAACTAAAACTATAAAATCAAATGTAAGCAGGATCCTTTAAATTATAATGTAGTTTTTTCATTGCAATTAATAAACTATATTAGCAAAAAAATCGTTATTCTAATGTTTTTTTGTCTACAAGCAATTGGATATCTCTTATGGCCATTTCTACCAATGCAGATTAACTTTAATCTCAGTTTAACTTACTCTTTATCTTTTTCTAATTCTTAGAACTAGAAAAAGATGAAGAGTGAATTAAACTGAGATTAAAGTTAATCTGCATTGGTAGAAATGGCCATTAGCAGAACTTATAATTCGAGATATTATTAATCGCCCTATTATTCGCATAATATCAATGTCCAAAAAGAAATTGATACTTGATGAAATGTGAATTGTATATACTCGATTTTATGTATGTATATATTAGTGTAAAGAGAGTTTTATTACACAATACGATTGAAATAGTGTTCATATTTCGTATATTATTGCATTATATGTTGGTACTAACGTTTTACATTATAGATGAAAATTGGATTTTCAAATAAAAATTTTAATCATTATATGAGATTGCAGAGTGTTTATTCATAATACATCAGAAAGCAGAAATTTTCAGTAATACTACAATAAGTTTCACGTATGTTCATATTCATCCTGAAAAACTATCATCCATCCGGAGCAGCTTAATTGCCGGAAACAAACTATTTCAAAAGATCTCTTTAAACACTTGAAAAAAATAATACAAGTTAATTAAAACTATCCTATCCCTTGAACACATCCTTTCGTAACGGGACGTTGTAAATAATTCGAAATGAATAGTATATATTTTTACCGAAAGCGAACGAGGAATGACCAATAATAATTAGGACGCAATTGCACCGTGAATAAATCGGAAGTTGTACTATTAAGCGAGTAGTAATCAAACAATTAATGCACAGAACCGCTGTGACGATATACCAAAACAATATTATTAGATATAAGAAACAGAGTTATAAACGTTAAGGTACATTAATTCTAAAGAATCGAATTAGTGTAATTAGTGAAAGAACGTAAGAAGTAAATGTATGAGTTTCGAGATTGTTCTATAAGTGTGACATTATATCCTCTTTACTATAATTAATAATTGTATATAGCATGTACGATAAGGACATCATTGGGCACACTTCAATGCTCATGTTTATATTGATCGTAAGGATCGATGAACTATACAACTGTCAAGTAAATAAATGAATAAATAAATGTTTCGTAATTTACAATAACGTTATGCTTCCAAATCGTATTCCCACGCATACCTTATTTAACCTTGTCCATCAACTCTTTTCGGGCAATGGTTTTTTTATGTATTCGTACGACAGTTTCCTGCTTTAATATTTTTCATAATCTTTTTACACTATTTATTATTCTGTCAGGAAACGCCGTTAATCAGCTAAAGCTAGCGCCACTTGTTATCTTAAGTTTTGACATTATCTCTTTCTTAGGTGCATTCGCATTGAGTTGTATGTCTGTAATATATCGTTTCCATTCTAGTTTCGATAAGAACTAAACTAAAGCTGAGAGCAATATTACGCATGAAACAGGTTAAAAAATAATTAATAAATTCAAGAACATTATAACAGATGTTTTTATCTGTGATAAAAGCTTTGTAATGTGATGTTCAACATTAAAATACTCAGGAATATTAACAGTTATTTGTACTGGATAATTTAGAGTGGATAATTTAGATCACGTTAATAGACACACAAAGGATTTATTTTTAATCAAAACACAAATACCTTGTTCTTTATCAAATTTAATTTTTACATTATAACATTATTCGTATGAATAATTAAAATATTTATTAACTTATGATAATTTTGATATATCGTTCATTATATCTTCACACTCTACAGCTGCAATGGTGATGATAGCTTAAGAGAACTTGGCAACATAACTTGTGGGGCAACAGAAGTATTACACTTGTTAGATATACTTAGTTAATAGAAAAATAAGCAGTTCTAAATGCATGCGCTATCATAATTTACAGATATCACAGGAGGCATTATGGTGTATATCATAGGTATATATATTTACTGTTTTCTTGTATCTCCCCCTGTGTCCTCATGTAATTGTGTGGGCGCCCATGCGTGCGACGTTGCCGTAGCAGCGCATGCGCGAGCATGTGCGTGATTGCCACAGCCCGGGGCAAGGGATACCTCGCAGCAGCTCGAAAAGAAGGGTGGCACCCGGAAAGCGAATGGGGGGCCGCCTGTGCAGTCCTGCCTCCGCCCATGCCACGAACATCCCGGCCAACTGCCTAGATATGTTGCTACCAACCGGGTTCCAAAGTCAGACATATCATGGCGTGAACCAAGGTCGCTACTCGTCGCTACAACACATACACACACTATGGAGTCATAGGATTTTGGAAGAACGCTGATAATATTATCTCTATACGTTTTGCACAATCGCTTCTTATATCCAATTCCTTCATTTATTTGACGATATCGGCTCCGACTTTCGCAAAATTCTAACGATGATAGGAAACAAATAATTTTGCTGATTGGTAATGACTAAATAACTTTATTGTTTTCATTGGGATAATATCTTCCATCAATCTTTTGAAATTATCATATGAAGTAAGAAGAAAATGATAATAAAGACGTATATTAAATTTATTTAGCTATAATTTCATAAATTTATTTTTTATAAATATTATAATCTGTGTACACAGCAATTTCCTTATTTTTAATTTTGCAAATTTATTAATTATTAATACTAATAGTAAGATAAAAGAACATTTTTAAAATGTTTTTATTGATAACTATGTGTTTAACTCTCGGGAGACACACACGTAGCTTTGAAGGACTGCAGCTGAGTCATTCTTGACCTGTTCTCTATTAGATAACCAAAAAGTCGCTTTACGTATAAATATAGTACATAAAACAACAGGAAAAAAGCAGTAGTTTTCTAATTTAATTTTTAACATCCTTGCGATATAAAGGAAATGTATGAATAATCTTCGAAAACTAACGAATAGCCATCCGGTCTCGAGTGAGACCAGCCATCGCCAGCCAAGGATTAATATATATTTTAGTTTAATTGAAAAAATTGAAAAGTTTATTATAATGTCCATAATAATTATCGGCAGCCTTTGAATTTGCGAAACCTCCAATTAGCGGATTATTGGCGCCTATAAATAAATACGATTTTGCACATACATGTATAATGTACAGACAAATATATATATTATTTTTTATAATTTATTAACAACTTTAAATTAATTAACTACAGATAACGTCTTCTCTTTAAATTAATTGTTTTATATGTGACTTATATGTATAAACAATCCAAAATTAATTTAGAATATTACATATCTTATAACTTACGACTCGCAAAGTCTATCAAAAAACCTATCAGTAGATAACTTTTATATTTTTCGTAAAAGGTCTAAAAAATTAAAAAATTTGTTAATTGATTTAAATATTAAAAAATATGTTTTGTTATTTATTCTTTTTTCCTGAAGATTAATCTGAAAAGTCTAATCTAAAAATCTCTCTCTTATTTCTCTCTTTCTGTAATTACGAGATAACATAGATATTGTGTGACGCAGCCTGTATATTTATTGTAAAAAGATGATATTTAACTATTACTTCTGTTACTTCTGTTGTGTACGCAGTATCTATTTTTGTATTGCAATCCGGTGAGAAGACATATTTTTAATATTTATTAAATATGATCTGAAATACGCGCGGTATGGTCTAGTTCCAAAATACGTGTAGTCTATCCAACGCAAGACGATACGATTAATAGCAAGCTCCCAAGCAAGTAGAAGGAAGGAAGTACACAAGAGCCGCTAATTGCAAGATC
Organism: Aphaenogaster floridana; assembly: GCA_003063835.1. Lineage (NCBI taxonomy): Eukaryota > Metazoa > Arthropoda > Insecta > Hymenoptera > Formicidae > Aphaenogaster > Aphaenogaster floridana. Next base: position 734,890 of record NJRP01000016.1, on the reverse strand, counting down.
TATGTACTGTTGTCTGCTTGCTATCCGTGGGTAGATAAACCATAGGTTTCGATGTTAAACACCTTCGCTAACTTCTCTAAGATGTGGATTAGTTGGAAATTATTGTAGACATTTTGGTCAGTCTATTGTTTCAAAGTGGAACGAGATATAATACAAAATTGATTACAGCTATGTTTGTATTAGGATAAGAACAATGAATTATTCGCTTGACAGAGAAAGACGTAGACGGAGGAAGAAAGAGAGGAAAGAAAAGAGAAAGAAAAGTGCTAACTATTATGTAAAATATAAAATATTATTAATGTATTTATACGTATAGTGACAATTTTTTAGAACAAAAAGTGTTACGATAATAAGTTATAACAATAAATTGATGTTATTGTTCTTTCTATAAAGAAAATAATTTCTGAGCAGTGTTTTATTATATGTACTTATAAATACGTTGATAATTCTTTAAAATAAAAATCATCAATTAGACATTTGTTAAACAAAAATTGAGAATATATAATCTAAGCAAGTAAATATTTTTTAAAATAAATTAAATACCTTTAAGATAGATCTTTTAAAATATCGCTTATAGATTATTTAGACTGATTCAATTCCTCTATTTAGATCGCTATTTTTCTGCACATAAATACTTAACCGATGCATTTTCGAATTTTCTTTTCGCTCCCTGTCGTTACACCTACGCGTCGCGTTCCATATTCGTTCTCTTAAGACAAATGATGCATACGTGCTGGTCATTTCGTCTATATCCGCATCACAATCGCTCCGATCTACAACCTGTACGGTAAAGTGGGTGGTCGTTGAATTGCTCGTTTAGCGAATGCAGAGACAGACAACGAGAATTTCGCGCGCGAGCTGTGTCATATCTCTTATTACCGTCAAAAACTTAACTGTAGCGCGGCCACACACTTTGCATTCAGCAATAGCAATGTATTATTGTAAAAGTAAAGCGACAGCGTTTTTCTCGCATATCGACTAAAAGTTCCTGATATAACCGTATAAAAATTATTCTCGTACTTACTTTTAAAGTTCGTGACTACAGCATAACGAAAATCAAGCGTTTAGTTCGATAATATTACGTTGCTGTCGTTCGCGTCCGAAAATTCCAAAAATGATTCAAGATAGATCCGGTGTGAACGGTCCCCATCAGATGTAATTGGAGGGGATTAACGAGTCACGACTCCATTTATCAGCCACCGTAATTACAAAGCATCTCTGCCTCCCACCTCCCTCAACAACCCACCCTTGCCCTTTCGCGCGCTCGCCGCATCGCTTTCCGCTCGGCGCTCACTCCGCTGACTGACTGACATCCCCCAAAGACAGTTTCGCATCTCAAATACACATTCGCCTGTAACTAAAGATAACAGGCACCACCGTGTCATCGAAGGGAACCGACACGAAATTGGATTTAAATCCACCGCACGGACGTAGCGCGGAAATATTTGATCTTCGCGCGCTATTAATTGTCGCTTCCGTTGAATGGAGATTGCAAACGAATAAAGATAAATTTGAGAAGGGATGGGCGGAGGAGTTATTCCGATTTCGAGAGACCAGATAATGAATCGGCTGCCGTAACACGCAGCACAGTAGCAGTCTGACGACACGCGCCAGTGATCGAACGAAAGGCTCCAAAAGCTGACATGGGCGGCCACGTCCATCTCTAGAATTAATTAAAAGCATCGGTCCGAAAGGGACATGTATTTTTATCTATACGGCTAGTCTCGGTGACGTGATCTACCTCCGAGTAGCTGGATATAAAGGGAAAAAGTGTGCTGTTACTGTCATCACGTTCCACTGCAGATAATCTTCCATGCCAGCCACAGTTCACAATGTCATATATCTCATACCGTTAATTTCGTTACACGATGCCTCATGAATATTACTAAGATACTTAGTAAACAGCATTAACGTATAAACATAAACACACGATCGTTATCAGCATAATTTAAGATTTTATTAAACTGTGAACTAAAACACGAACTGTAATTCGAGCAATGTTTAAATTTGAGATATACATGTCAAGCGAACGATTATATAATATCTATATCAATGACTTTGTTATCTTCTAGAAAAAATGGCGTATTTGCAGTTTCCTCGTGATAACGCTATCTGAAGGTTGCGCACCAACAACAAGCACCACGAAGTGCTACTATTACGAGAAGCCGTCGACGGTACCTGTCGCTAGTCGCTGCCTCTGTATAGAAAAGGAAAAAGCGGAAAAGAGAGAAAGAGAGACGAACAGAGAGGGGGAAGAGAAATAGAGAATGAGAACGACAGACTGGGCGGCGCAAAGGCTTCGACTCGCAAGCCGCACGTTCATTAATCTTGATCGGATCAGTCGAGATAGCGGCGAGCTGTTTCGGAAACCCTCTCCTACCACCCCTTCTCATCAAGTCCCCTAGTACCATCGCCTCCACCTTCTCCTTCACCTCTTCCTCCCCTCGTCCCGTGTCCCTCAGCTCCTTTTTCTTCTGCTTCTCGAACTCTTTCCTGCAGGACCCTGCCTTTAGATCGGTTCACCCGAAAGTTAAGAGCGAGGAAACCCTTGGAACGGATCGACAGTGCGCCACGCCGAGAACGCCTGACGGTTTTAATTCCAGTCCACACGCTGACCAATTTCTTCCATCCGAATCTCCGAATATGGGTTCTCAGAACTGTAGGATCAGATTCTTAGTTCACAGACGCAGTTTATCGAAATTAATTGTTTCGCGCTGGTATAGTGAAACTAATTGAAACTTAGCCAAAAAGGCAGCTATTGTTATTTTAAAGTTAACTCATTTAATAATGCATCTTGCAAATTTTATTCTTTTCTTGGAACCTAGTTCCTAATGTGTTCTGATCATCTTGATTGATTCAAGTAAAATAGTAACACAAAATATCTGTCTAAGCCTCAACATTCCACTATCCAAAAATATATCTTTATTAGCTAATTAATTGTTTAATATATCTTTATTAGTTTAGTTTTATTGTTTATCAATGTTTTGATATTATACTACTTGTATTTTTAGATTTGAGGAAATATTAAAACGTTTTGTTTTGGTTATTTACAGAATAGTGACGTTTAGAAATTTAATTCCGAATAAATTGAATATTAATTTTCTTACTTCTATCCCATTCCCTACTTATAATTCATTAAAATTCTTTTTGCTTCTGTGAAAACGTGATGGATCTTGTTTTCAATTTAGTAGAGCCCCAACTGCGACTACCATAATGCTCCGCACGATCTACTCGCGGAATAGCAATGAGCTTCCCAGCCTGGTTGACAGCGAACTATGAATTGCGACGGTGATCAAAAAATTTGTGCATGGGGAGATCGACTACATACTATAACAATATTAAATATTTTCTTTATTACCAAATAAACAAATTATAATATTACATTTATTCATATAATACTTATGTTTGATTACTATTTTCTATCTTATGTTATGCTTTTTGGAATTGGATACACACACAAATACACATAAGGAATAATCAATTTTTATCTATAGATTTTTAACTCAGCAACTATATATATATCTCATCTAATAATGATAGGTGTTTTATGTAGCAGATTCCTCATAGCTGTTGTGGCAACTGTTAAGTGACCGCTAATATTATTGCCTCAGCTTGCTATAAGCATCCCTCTTCAACGCTAGCCGAATTGGGTATTAACGCCCTTCATGTAATTAATCCCATAATCCTGTGGACGTGTCCTGTGTTTCGTAGACAGGAAAGGAACGACATTTATCTGGTATTTTTATCAAAATAGTTTAAAAGAGAAAGAATCTGCAATAATATATATTATATAACACAGTATTGATTTCTTTATGCAATGTAAATATGTATCTAATTTTAGTCAGTTAATGACTACTCGTAAAAACAACGAAATAGTCATAATGCAACTTTCTAAATTAATGTTTATCTTGCAAAATTAAATTTCTTCATCAATTATGCTTGTTAATAAATGATTCAGGGTTACTGAAATCGACTCACGAAGTCGTCAGATAAAAAGGAACGTTGCGTATTTTGTGACGCGCAGAGAATCGCCATTTCGAGGTCCTATTCACAGCTGCTCTTTTTTCGTCCCACTCATCTTGATCTTTTGTGGCAGCCTGTTTGAAGTACAACGCATCGACAATACAGTCACGAGTTACAATTATTCACGCTGAGCCGAAATTAAGTTGTTCAAAAAAATACCTCAATTGACCAATAAGTACATATTATCTGGCATAAAAATGTAATAAAGAGAAACAGAAAAAGGAGAGAGAAAGAAAGAGAAAAAGAGAGAGAGATTATTATGAAGCGTTTCTAATACTTCCCAATTTTAAAATAATGTCTTATTTAGTTTTAGTACATCGAATGTAATGTATTGTGAATGTATTGTTAATTTTCTGAATATATTTCTACATATATATTATAAATTTCTATTCTTTTCATGATTAAATTGTAGCAAGAAACCGTAAAGATGAAAAAAAACGCAGTCTAATATTTATAATATATTGACTTAAATTATAGGATATATTTAGAAACGGGAGGAAAATGAAATTCAGAAAAAGGAAATAATAGTTTTTATGGAAATTAATAGTCATTTTACCATGACAAATTTCGGAAACGGCCGAAACGGTATAATTCTGACGAGTCGTTTTTCGATAAGGATTTCGCACCCCTCGACACAATTAAGAACGGTTCCAAGATCCGCCCCAAACTATTTCGTTCGGCATGCAGGAACAGCAGCCTGTGTTACTCATATATGGGATTGGACGGCATTGGAGCAAGGGGAGGATCAATGTCCTTCCAAACATTCTACCATTTTCATGTTTTTCATTTTCTGTGCCTATGATGGCTGCTAGAAAAAGGCAGTAAAAAAGTTATTCTATCCTGTCTTGAATTAATTTCAAAATTATTACAGTAATCATAATTTTCAACTTTATTCTTTCTTTAAAAAGTATATCTAGATAATATTATGTGGTAGAAATCATATAGATTTCCTGTTAACGTTAAAGAACAATAACGCAAGTGATGTAAATGAATTCTTTCTGGGCAAATAATCAACTGAGTTTAGATTGGGAGGTTCTTGTTACATGGATCGATTCCCCTTAAATTGTCAATTTTATCTTGTTATCCGGATAACGAACGAGTCCGTAAACAGAGCCTGATAGACGCTTAAAACAAACCCTTAATTGAATTCACACTTAGTCACTCTGCTTCGCTTACGAAAGAGCAGAGTCATCCGACACAGATTTTTTTCTGCCTTCTGCACCCCTTGTTTTGAATAACCTACTGCATCGTTACTACTTGAGTGAAATACGAAGTGATGGTAAATTAAATGTCAAATTGCTTCCTCGTATTGTGAAGATCCCCCTCTCTTTATATTAATAAAAGATAAAAGGATTCTCAGTTTTCAAAAAATAAATAAAGTACCAAAAGAGGGCTAATGAGAGTCAGTGCAGATCTTGGAGCACAAAATTATTGTGTAATTCGTGGTTTGTAAAAATTATATATAAATTTCGAATTTGCAGTTGATTAAATATACAAATTTCGGCTCCTCTTTGAGCCATCTTCAACAAAAAATTCTTATTACATTCTTATGTTCTCCGTCACACATAGGGCGCAATGAGTCCAATAGAAGTCGATCACATACGGTTGGTAAGCGGAATGATATTGATAAGACCGGCCTAAAAGTGACCACAAAAAGGGAAAAGAAATTTTTATTTGATAACGTACTTTATAGAAATAAAATTGAGCCGAAAATTGATTGTATTAAAAATAAAATTGAGAGGCTAATCATTATTAAGGAGAACATTGATAATAAATTGTAGATTTTCCTGGTGAAATCTGGAATGTGAAAGTAAAAAAGCCCAATCTATATATCATACCCATAATCGTTCCTCTTTTTTGGGAGAGGGATTGTTGATCTTTATCTTAAATCTTATGATTTAACACTTGAAAGTTTTAAGCAGCAAAATATTTAACATATTAATTTTTCTGCACTAATCGGCTATATATTTTTACTTTTATATTAAATATATACATATATAGGTATAAAAATTAGGCAAATGAGAGTACAGCGCGAAACTCGATGCGCAAAGAATTTAACAAATATAGTTACATTCTTTAAATTAAAAATATATTGTTAAGTCGTACGTTTCGGCTTTATTTAGAGCCCATTCATTTAGAGTCGAAACGTACAACTTAACAATATATTTTTAATTTAAAGAATGTAACTATATTTGTTGAATTCTTGGCGCATCGAGTTCCGCGCTGTACTCTTATTTGCCTATTTTTATACCTATATTTTAATTTCGAGAGTCCTTTCATATTTAACTTAAATATATATGTTACGTAAATGTCCGAAATCCGTCATTTCGCGTTATTACTAATAAAAACCCGAAAAATATATATGCATGTACTGTTCGGGTTTTTACTAGTAAAAATGCAAAATGACGGTCTTCGGATCTAGTGAGAACGCGAAATGACGGATTTCTATTAAATGACAGACGCTATTTCGGGTATTTACGGTAACATATATATTATATTGCCTTTAAAAAGCCATGTTTCTTAGATCAATTCAATTTTTTTTAACAGATATGATCAATTAATTTTCCAAATATCTTAGCATTTTTTCTGGTAAAGAAAGAGCATTTTATATGGAAACATCTATTTATATTTTACTATTTTATTATAAATATATACAGTCTCGGCCAAAAGTATAAGGCACTTATTTTGCATTTCAAATTTTGCCGTGCTTCTTTTCATCACTTTGTACGAATTTGCCGATATACAACATGTGCAATCTTGCATTGTATTCGTATTAAACATAAATGTACATGCTATGCTTTTGTAAATATAACTTCTTACAAATGCACTAACAGTTACGCCATTTAATGTCGACGTGTTAAACAAAAATGCCCGTATTATACCATCTTACGTATGCAGCATTCTAGGTCTTATCGTACTCGCTATTCCGCGCCTTCGTAGCCGAGTCGTTACATTATTCATGTTTAATATCATCAAGTATTTCATCCCCCTGACTAAAAGCAACCAGCCAGCCACCACCGGTGGCGGCGCTAATATTGCCAGGAGGGATGGACTCTGATGGACGGACAGCAACGATAACACCTTTGCACGGCATGTAAAGGAAGCTTTTTTCAAAGGCGGCCCTCGAAATATATTTAAACCTTTCTTCCTCGGTATGAATTATTCTGGATTTTACCGTCGGCTTTTCGCACACTGGTTTTATTTTAAGCAATTAAGAAATTTAATAAATTACATAACTGTCCAATTACATCACAGTTATATATATTAGACGGGTTTTTGAAATGTCTATAATAGTGTAAATTAATAATTGAATCAAATAGAGTAAATATTAAATTATCTAAAAATTCTTACAAACTCCGTTTATAATAGAGCATGTACGCCAAAACGATCATATCTTTGAAGTGGAAAAAATAATCCTCTAAAGTTATAGAAGTATAAGACTAACATGTACAAAATTCGATGTAATACTAATTTGATTGTCGCAAAACTCATACTGCTTTTACAAAATAGATAACCATACTTTTATTTAAAAAATTGCTATCTATAAAACCGTAAACGATAGAAAGCTCTTTCTCGTTTTGATGCGCCTTCGCGTAAGAAATGAAAATTTTGCAAAGAAGAAATACAGAAGAGAGAAATAGAAAATTGTCAAGAGCAAACGTCATAAGAGCCGTGGGTATAATACACACGGGAAGAAGCGAAAGCTTTTAATCCCGGTCGCGTCAAACAAAATGCGGAAATAGAGTCGAGGGGGGTATGGGCACGTCGGTAACGTGGCACGTCGTCAGCGTCCCGACGTCGCCGGGGACGAGTCGCCATCCTCCGCGCGTCCCATCAGACTCGCTCCCGTTCCAATTCTGTCTGTGGCTCCGGCGACCACTATCCACTATCTCCCCCTTTTCCGCGCTATTCACTCATTGCCCCGTGCAGGGACCGACGGCGGTGGTTCGGCATCATCCAACCCTGAACCGAACTCGCCGACAATACGCCGGAAATTTCACCGAACCGCTCGCACACCCGCACACCCGCCCCGCCGGTGAAGCTGACAACGGGCGCCGCTGATTTCCGCGGGGAGCACGAGGTCTGATTGTGCGCTGGTTAACATCGGGATGCCCCATCGAGGTACACGCAATTGGATACTATTATCGATTGCAGCCTGAATCTCACATACGATCGCGATCGATGCCGTTCTGTCCTGATTCGTCGATTGATTCTACATGAACGAAAATCGCAAACTAAAATTGTACACGGACGCTGGAAAAATATTTGAATGATCAAGATATTATGTATCAATCATTTTCTGTAAAATACAATCGTCTAAGAGGTTTGATATAAACATGATATGCCCGCAATTACTAAATTATGCATTGTAGGGTAAATTGATTGTGAAGTAGATTTCTGATTTTTGCGCTTGTCACCTTTCAACCTACCATTAATGGACGTTATCATAGCCATTAGTCGATTATCATAATGGTCAATTATTGACAAAGTGAATATCACAAAGGGCAAATGGTCTCGAATATTTTGCCAAATATGAAAAAAGTCAAGAATCAAGTCAATGTTAATATTACTTTTGAGTGAACGTATGTCAAAGATGTAAATCGGCATTTTTATACAATTTCTCATATAAGGAACACATTTTTATTCCGATATTAAACACGTATCAGATGATAGAAAACGTGAATCATTCTATAACAAAATGAAGACGTACCCAAGGTAGATTGGCAGGAAGTACATCGACAGATTCAAAGTCATCCTAGACCGATGAGAGATTGACTGATTTCTTTGTCGACTCTTGCGATATTCTCATTTTCTTGTAAAATTCCTTCGTGGACATCTTCATTTCATGCGAAGGCGTACAGATGTGTGAATAGGTCGATTCTTTCAAATAAAGAAGATTTTTTTATGTTGTAGTATTTGAGATGGACGCAGAACGAAAACAAAATACACTTTAAACTCACAGTTTACTTAATCAAACAAACTAGTCAAACAAAACCAATAATTTAGGTTGATACAAACTAAATAAGCATTTTAGTCAGTATTTTAGTTAGTATTTCATATTTTATATGCCATCTTGTATGCTCGTTCTTCATAAAATTTGTGACAAGTCCATTATTGATTGTTTTTGTTGAACATTAACGGAAGGTCAATTGATTTGTCATGGATTGCTCTGTTACAGCTTGTATTACCTCGAAAACTTTAGAATAACTGAAACTGGGTTAAGCCGTAACATGCGACCCAACGAATAATCAGCAACGTTCGTGGCTCCCATCGGTGAAAGAAGAAAGGAAGAAGAAAGTTACCAAGAAGAGTCCAATCGCAGAGACCCGGTATTGTGCTCGGGCGGTTGCAGCGGCAACGGCAGCAATGCCGCCGGCATCACCAGGGGTTGCTGAAAGAGAGAAGAGCAGGAGAGTGACGGTCACGAAGAAAGAGGCGGAAAAGAGGAGAAAAGAGAGAAAGAGAGAGAAAGAGAGAAAGACATGGGGAAACAGAGAGATAGAATGACGAAGGGAGAAGATGGGAGAAAGAGAAAGAGAGAGAGAGGAGAGAGGAGTGCGCGCTGCATGGCTCTCCGTTGCGATCATTAATCACGTGCTCGTGTCACGGCTAGCACCACGCCGCCAGGGGTACCTTACTAAGGGTATACGGCAGTGGTATGAGGCTACTAAGGGGAGGGCCAGGATGCTCCCGCTCTTCTGATCACGTTGAAGACCGAGAGCAGCCAGCCTTCGCGGACGACACGGAGACAGGACGATTACCATTATCGTCGCCCGCAAGAACCGAGCGCGTGAATAATATTGCACGGAGCATTATCGCGCTCGCGTGAACGGCGAATGATACTGAGATTATTCTCAGATATTTAATCGAACACTGTTAGATCGAGAAACGATGATTTTAAAAGATTACGTTGTAAGAGAGAGAGAGAAAGAGAAAGAGAGAGTAAGATCAATGAAAAAATTAAAAAGTGAAAGTGGAGGATTAAAATGTTTTTATGTATCTAAAGAATTGTATATATTCAATAATTAACACAATTATTATTAAAGAGAACGCATTGTAATGTGTAATCATTATACTACATAAAACAGAAGCAGGATTTTATATATTGATGCAACCTGTCTCGTTCCAAATCCTAAGTATTTGTAACGGAACTGCGAAAGTAGGAAAATTAGTACGCGTCATGATTTCCGACTCGACTTCTCCCGCTGTTTTGGTCTCATCAAAGCACTGTCGGTCTAGGCATTGTTTCGCTCTTAACCCTTTATCCAACCCTTCGACTAGCAGAAGACGGTCATAAATAAGTCAGTGGCATGCCATCGTGCTCCCGTTGTAGAAAGATTTATTTGAACGTGCAGGTACTTTGTAAATTTCCATGACAGAAATGAAAGTTAATGGAAGCATTCTTCTTTCTTAAGTATTTGTAGGAAAAATATGCCATTGTCATTTCTCCGTTGGTATTTATCAGTTGTAATAATTATTCTTGAGAGAGATATTATCCAAAATCTATGTTAAATTTACGCACGAATTAGCTTTATCCTTGATATTCGTTCGTATAAGCAAAAAATACATGGGCAATTCTTTTAACTAAAATTTGTGGCAATTTTTGTTCGTGTTATTATTGTGTATAATGCAAGAGAAAATTTCGATCTTCTTGCAGATAGAAATTCTCGATACGCATAATAGGATGAAACTAAATAATCATTGCCTTCGGCATTATGCATGGAACAGGGCAACGGGCGTTTGCCACGGTGAAGGATGAGCATGCGTGATTCCAGCCCAACTCCTAATTACTTGGAGATAAATATCACTCGGCGCTTGCGAATAGCGTGCTCCTGCAGAGCCGTCTGAAAGATCGTCAGTCAAACCGGTGAGCTACGCCTGGATGTTATCGCGCGGGCTGTAGTAATCTTTAATTATACTGATTTTGGGCTATAGACGCATTTAAAACATCAGGTAAAAGTAATTTAACTTGATTTTTCTCACACTAACCGACATTGATATTAATGTCTTGATTGTGCAAGTGCAATAAATGCACTTTGTCATCATGCCATTTTTTTGTAAAATTATTTTACGTACAAATTTTAATTCAATATCAAAGCGCATTGGAGGTTATTCTATTTATTCTAATGCAATTAAAACAATAGCTATAGATAGTATATAAATTATTTTGATAACAACGCATATAAATGTCATATAAAATAATAATTAATTTTTAACAAGATTGTAATTCAAGCATTTTGTGTAAGTAGGTTTAGTAAAACAATTCTATAGATCAAGTAAAATATTTAAACACGTATCTGTCAAAACAATGATTTTGCTAATTTAGGCACTGCTTTAATTCCGATTGAGATTGATTAAGATAGAATTATTTCCTTTTACTCTAAGAATTCAAAAACGTACTTCTGTCTGATAGTAGTATCAGCATATAAGGTATTGTTCTCCTAATTAAATTAATAGTTAGAGTAAGCTCCGGCACATAACATTAATCCTTGTGGTATTAGTAACACGTTGAAGACTTGAGCCGAGATCCCGAAGAGAAAGAGGGATGCAGAGAGATGCCAGGAGAGAATTGAGAGAGAGGGGGGAGAGAGAGAGAGAGAGAGAGAGAGAGAGAGAGGAGAGGAGAGAGCACTGAGAGACTAGAGGACGACGACGCTAAGAGTTCAAGCCACGTTAAGGTTTCAGGATAGCAGGATATTACCTTCAGAATAGTAGACCGACCGGAAGGAGATGAGAAGTAGAGCATAGCTGAGGATATTGGAAGAGGCACTTTAAAGTGTCCAAGAAGGGAAGATTGTACTTCCTCTCCCTACCCCCTTCTCTCTCCCTTCTTCTTCTTTTCCTTCTTTCTGCCTCTTCTTTCCTTTTCTTTCTCTCTTTCCCTTTTTGTATCCTACTCACCTTTTCTGTCTACTCCTCTCTCTCTCTCTCTCTCTCTCTCTCTCTCTCTCTCTCTCTATGTCGTTTTCTCTCTCTTTCTGTTTCCATCTCTACCCTCTTACCTCAGTCTTTATTAAGATTTAAAATAAATGGTTATCATATTATTTCGAATGCTGACAGCTTGTAATGACGAAATCACGGTAACCTACCAATATGTCGCTAGAGCGTAATCCTTTCTTCATCGATCTTTATCGTTTTATCTTCTAATTATCTTGACTAATCTTTCTGCTGGAATTTTAAAAAATTTCGCAACAGATTCGGGTTTGATATAGGTTGGGCAACGTAGCAAAATAGCATGTATTTATAATGCAATCTAACGCGAATGATTTTTTTAGACAACTATGTTAGCATGCAACCCGGTAGTACCAGGAGAACGCCGGATATTACGACAGCTGATGGGGACAGAGCTCGTGGAACGATCAATAATATAATACCACGTCGCCCCAGGTACCACCATGCTATCACACCATCAAACATCGTGCTTCCCATACATCGAGATCTGCTTGCCTTTAGCCTTTTCACCCACACGCGCGCTATTGCACGCTCTTTTTTTAGAATTCGTGCGAATCTACGGATCTGTGTATTGATCAGAGCTCCAAAAAATAGATCTTCCTATGCACTAAACGAATAAACAAAAAAAGAAACTTTGTTATTTTCGAAGCGAGATACATATCACATGGAAGATACAAAGTCGTATCGCATTATATAAGTTTATTATTTAGCGTTAACTTATTAGTATCTTAAATTTTAAAATATATATGTACAATACTGAAAAGATATTAGACAGATTTGGGAAACATTAAATATTTATCTAACAATAAGTTTTATGCGGTACGATTGAATCCATTGATATTTCTCATGGTAATCCTAATTAATAAAGATATTTTAATTGTAACAGCACCAAAGAGATTAACATAGAGAGACATATATTTCTTATATTTCCGTATTAAATTAATAAATAACTAAAATTTTCAATCTCATATGATATCATGAAATAAAAATAACTCATAATATTATATAATCTTCTATTTTTCAATCATTATTTTTATTTTACACAATTCTTGGCATACAAATAAAACAGACTATTCTGTAAATTCTCGGAAATTCATCATTTACGCATTGTATAAACAAGTCTGACATCATTCAACAATCATGCAGATTAACTTAGAATTGAAAGATTACTGTTTTATAATAAAAAATTTTATTATTCGCGGAAATTATTAATTTCTATATTTGCATATATTTATTAAAACTTTTTTTGCTTCTAATGATATCATGAGATATATTTGTGTGGCTTTATGCGCATTTTAATTTTCTATTTTTTATTAATTTTTTACATAAAAGAAACTGACAGGAAATATATGTTTGCAAAAATAATTTTGGTGAAAGAGATAAAAGCAATTTTTCGAAAATCATAAAGCTTTCTTAAAGAACTGCTAATGACAACGATGATATTGTATCGATGAATTGTTGTCGCGTTCTCCAGACACTTTAGTGACATCTAACGAACAAGCGACAACGACGAAGAAGTAAAGAATATATATAAAATCACACGCTTGCAATACTTTATAATTATCTTATGTTTAAAATATGTTACAAAATATACATATACAATTAACATTTCTGGCATTATGTGTTGTGAATTGTTTTAAATTGAAAATGACAAAATTAAATACTTTCTCTTACAAATTTACGTATTCAGTAGTATAGATGTCTATACTAGGAAGGTCGAAAAGAAGATTTCTGTCGTATCATCACATATGTGCATTAACATCGTACCAGAAATTTCCGCTAGAGCGAATCGTCGATTAAACACATACAGTATTTTTTATTTATTTATTAAATATTATTTTAAAAATTATAATTTGTTAACGTCTGTCATATTAAAATATAAATAATAATCTAAAATTAATAATTGTCTAATCTAAAAAGTATTACAAATATTAAACATACACAATTTATTATATTAAACTTTTACAGTAAGTCAATTTTCTAATAAGTAATATATATAAAATAAATAAGTCAATTATGTCTATTAAGATTGTATTTTTTAGATAAATGTATTATATTATATTTAATAAAATTTTATTAATACTTTTTTTTACAAAATTATTTATTTTTATTTTAATGGAAACATCTCTTTATATGTATATACTTTTTTGAAAACTGTAGAGATTAGGATTATAATATATAAATAATATATCTGGAAATTTTTCTTAATGTAGGAAAATTAAATCAGAAATGAAATAGGTAGTATGAGATACATTTACACTTTATTTATTATATAACACAATAAATTTTTTTATACAGGATAAGCAAAGGTCGCTTTTATAAATTAAAAACTTTTATAGACTATCAAATTATTAAAATTTTCTTTTTATATTTGTTTAAATAAATATTCAATATTGTGAAAATTATTTTAAAGAATTATTTTATAGTTTACATTATTGTAATATTGAAATTAACATTCTAATTCTAAGAGAGAGAGAGAGAGAGAGAGAGAGAAAGAGAGAGAGAGAAAGAAAGTAAGAGAGAGATATGACATTGTAACATGTCATGCAAAAGAAAATTAGAGTTTTAATAATTTTAAATTTATGTATATTATTGCAATGTTTATGATAAGTCTAAATGAATTTCATAAAAAATCTAATAACAATTATAATAAATAATAATTTATTATTGAATAAATGTATTTATATAATTTTAAACTTATAATTCTCTTGACAAATATATATATACATATATATATATAATATATATATATATATATATACTAATAAAACCAATGCCCTGCAAATTCTCGGAAAAAAACAATTCTGCAAATTCTCGGAGAATCATCATTTACGCATTATGTAAACAAGTATGGCGTCACTCATCGCAATCTAGAGTCGCGTGGCATGTCATCCGTAAGATACCTGTAGAGTCGAGCTTCTGATATTTACATTCTACAAAAGCCCGGATCTACAGGGTAGATCACGAATGTGCCTATTCTTTGTAACTTCCCCTTGTCTCATTCCCACATAGTAGTAATCTGCAACAAAATTTTTAATTTAATATCCATTCTTACTATCGCAATTATATTTACGTCTAAAGTTTTTTGTATAATTTTGTTTCATAAGCAAATATGTGTTTGTGCTTTTTGTTATTCTGAAAATAATATAGTGATCAAACTAATAACCTCATTTTACCTATTTAAATCATACAATAACTTTTGTTTAGCAGCAAAAAGCAAAGGAATGGAAGAATTTTAAACTAATCAGATTTAATATTAAGCACAAATAACGGACATGACTATTTAAAGCTGCGGCAGATTAAAAGTTCAGCTCTAGCCGCGCCAGAGTACGTGACGCCGGAAAACCTCCGTTGAAACAGGACGTGACCCGGCATGCATATCCGGGGTACGGTTAAAGGAAGTCGTGAATTATAATAGCGCCTACCTGACACGATTACCTTTCCTCGATTTACTTGATTTAGCACATTGTGTTGTGCATCGTACCGTGGTTATCTATGTATCATTCACATCAGAGATTACGAATTATTAAAATCTTCCCAACTTTCCAATATATATATATATATTTTAAATGATAAATTGAGTACTTGTTACTCAGAGTACTCACGTGTCATCGCGCTTCGACGTGTATTTCGTATTTATACAAATATTTTGAGGGCCAATCCTTGATATCCTCTTTGAATAATATGAATGTAGACAAAATATTTGTATTTATAACATGTTAATGTTAATTTAATAATTTATCAATTGTATTGACATTGAATTTCATATGAAGGCAGAGGGAGGGTGGAGGATACGCACATATATAGTTCTAGAAGTAAAAATATAATTCGCAAAAGAAACTGAAATATAATTTTATAATATACAAGGTAGGTAATGATTTGGCTAACTAATAACTACTCTTGCTGTTACAAAAACTTTTCTATTCACAATATTATAATTGTACAAGTATAAATATGCGTCATAATAAATATAGATGCAACAATGCGGGGTACTAACCACTTATCCAAAGCCAATATACTAAAAAATTGTAATTAGACGACATGTTCATGAAAGAAGATATCATTAAAAGTGCGAAAAGACATGCCAGTAGAAACCATGCTTGAAATATGAATAGAAGGCGAATAAAATTATGTGTATATAATTATAAGTGTGTATATACATATGCACACGTGATTATTCACATATACGATATTTGTTTATAACCTATGTATCTTGCATACAATAAAAAATTTGGAGTAAAAACGATCATGCCAAAATATAATTTTTGGAGATATTCGTGCGCAAAAATAATATCTCTCTTTGGACCGTAACATTGAATTATCGCAACGCAATCCGTTAATTACAAATATACATTGACACATGAGAAAATATATTTCTATGATACAAAATATATTTCTATGAGCAAACGAACTCACATTCATGCACATTTAATACACATTTGACTCGCTTTAGGCGGAGCCGTATTAGATAATTGTTATTAACAAACTGTACAAATTCGTGCGTGAAGGAGAAAAACACTTGAACCGATCGAAAAACACTAAGAGTTCCCGCAGTTTGGTATTATTTCACGTTCGATTTATCCTCGAGGTCATCCGAAGTCGATTTGAGTTTGTCACTAGAGCCTCGCGTGCTAATCAAGTTTGTTAGATGTCAAGATGACGAGATTCTGATGGAACCAGGTTTTCTCTAAGATTTGCAAGGGCACACAGGGCAAAAGAACGGGCCAACGCCCCTCTAACCAAACGCTGTATACCGCCGACTGTCCTTTACGACTCGGGTACAGAAGATATTCGGCGACAAGCGAATCCTCGAGTTGCGGGGCGTCTCTCCCACGGCTGCCCGGGTGAAGCCAGGGGCTTTCTCCGGATTCTGCGATGATTGGACCGCACGCACCCTCACTCCGGCACAGGGGATGCCACAGCACAGGGCCGTAATTTTGCATGGTACCTCCGCAACTCGATACATCGCAATTTCGGTTCTGAGCAACATTTATCAATTCTGTTACTTTCAATAATATAAGTATTAGTACCATTCATCGAGTATTAGTTGTATTTTATAATTGAATTTTATTAAGATTGTAATTTTTTTTTATATCTCTTTCTCTATCTTTTCTCGTCTGCTCTTTCTCCTTTATTAGCTTTTGCCAACGGATTACAGTTTAATTTCAGTAAAAGTTTGTATTATAATCCGAGAAAAATACATTGCTTATTTTTTCTTTTCATTAAAAATTATGCTAACAAGCTGTAAATCACGGGCAAATAAGATACACATTATTCGACTAACATATATCCTTGTGTTTATTCTATGCATTCTATTTATTATATTTATGTGGAGGATTAATAAGTAACTTTAGCATATCAATCATATAATTGGAAGCTTTAAAAAGTTAAATTTCTTCCTTGAAATATTACGACTTATTATAAACACCGATTCATAATCCTCAGCGTATAGAGAATTGTTACATTAGATGTTAGTTGATTGCATTAATTATTGTTACTTAATAAAGGATTTATCTCATATACGCACGTATTCGTCGAAAGACCAGAACAAATCTACCGAAAACAGTTGAAAATTTATGCGTAACAATCTGTCGCTTGCACGCCAATCAATAAAGCTTTTCCATATCACAGGATACTCTTTTGAATAGTAAAATTTAAATCTTATAACTGTCAAGAACTATCGATGAATTAAAAAAAGATAATTCCGCAAGTGCATTCACGTGATATACTTGTCACGCTTTTATAACAATCACGTTTTTAAATAAAATTACTAATATTGTTTAAATTTCTCTATAGATAATATCTAGATATTTCTTAGAACGTTTGTTTACGTCTCAAAGAATTTTTATTTATTTCTTTTACGAGAAAAACATTGTTTTGGATTATTTGAAGTAACGCTTGGACATGGCGGTCAATGTTGATTTATGCAAGTAGTAACTATCAGACGTACGTTTACACTAAGTGGCAAACATTAAATGTTTCTTAGGTCACATTGACGCCAAACGCAAAAATCACAAGCACTCTTGATAAGTTTATCAATGTTCAATGGGACCGATCACACAGCCGTCCCTGCGCTCGTTGACGTTCGGTTCGAGTCGTGCAGTCTCGGCCCGGAGTCCCTGTCAACCACCCCTCTAGAGAAAGAGAGATGCAAAACCTAGGGGCCACCCTTCGTCTCATCATCTTTTCGCGCTCATAGCTGGGCATATCTGGTCTGAGCCAGGCCTGGTCTCCTCTCCTCTGCTTCTCGAGGAATCGCCTGGAAAAGGTCCCTTTACCTCGGCCCCTTTCCGCTCCCCACGAGCACGAAAGTCTCCCAATGACGTAGCTTCCGTTCCTTCTCCGTTCTAGAGCGACGTATTGATCGTCTCTCTGCTCCTGAAGCTGCGGAGGCTGACACGAGAGGGAAACGAGAAGAGTGGAGAGAGAGAGAGAGAGAGAGAGAGAGAGAGAGAGAGAACGTGTCTACGTCGGAGGGTGAGGGTTGTGCCGTAGAGCGTGCCACCATCGACGCTTAGCGACGGAAGGAGACGGAGGAGTTAGCCGTGTGTGTGTATGTATAACGGATAGAAAAAGTTAAATAGAAGGAGAAAGGACACGCAGCTTGTGAGGAGGATGCTTAAAACGGCAAACGAGTCGAATCGCGATAAGATAGAAGAATCAAGCAGATAGCGATGAGCCGTTGTACGTCTTTCCCATCAAAAATATCGCCGGGATAAAGGGATAAAAATAATGAAGCGCAAAATATGAAGGATAAACGACGAACGATAAAGAAATGGCATAAAATGCCATGTATGTGATACAAATACAGAAAACGGTTCATAGAGATAAATGTAAAATTGAAAAATGTAACATGAGATCAATCAATTGAGAAAAATATTTAACGAGAACAATGAAACAAGAAAAAAAAATGTTTTTTAATATGCTTTACTTGAAAGCGATGCATAATTCTCTTTGCGTGGCATATATTAAATAGTCTTTTATTTTCTAGCACAATGTTAAACAAATCAGAAGTAGATAAAGAGACGAAGAGAAAACAACATTATTGCATGCTACATGCTAGAGAATCAAAATTCAACAAAGGAGGATTAGGGATCTAACTCGATAAATCGCAACCGCACTATTTGTCTCTTCATAATATCGGCCCCACGTCATATACCATTCAACCACCTTTCCACCTGTCATTCTCAACTCACACGCAATATGTCTTCCTAAAGTTTGCTTACGTCTCATCATCGGATAAAGTTGCGGATGTGGATGAATCTCTGACACCAACATGAGGATCTCTGTCTCTTGATCATTTTCGGAACTTTGAGCAGGTCTTCGTCATACCAATCAGCTTACACTTCGTAGAAACTGACTAGACACCTGAACAGAGATTAATCATTAAATGCATGGCTTAATTCGCGCATAACATAGTGGTCAATTAATAATACCTTTCAGTGTCCATCACAGAAATTTATTCTATACATAATTGGAGAAAACAAATGGAACAATAATGGAGCATTAATTTTTTAGTATTCGCGTGTAGATTCTTTTTTAGTAATAATGAAATGTAGGCTGAATAACCGAAAATATATTTGGCCATTGAGCAGTGCGTCTGCGTTCCCAGACACCGTTTACAGGCAAACCGTAATGTAGTTCACGCAGTGTAGCTACGTATTTATTGATTAATTCACTAGGGGTCATTGCCGTAAAAGACCGCTTAGCCCAGCGCGACAACGGTAAAGTAACGTATTGACAGATAAAATTTAACAAAGGGTTATTCTAAATACAGCGCTGACACAGTATTTTAATTATATTATACATAAATATATTTTGTGTGGATATACTCTTATATTGTGTGGATATACTTTCGCAACTATAGCAAAAATTGTGCTGTATAAAATAAGCTATTAAATAAAAATTTAAACGACAATATATGCAATTTTTTATATTGATTTAGTCAGAAATATAGTACGATTAATTGTCTCTAAGCAAATATTAAGAATTGAAAAGCATTATCTAAAAAGCGAGTACCTCCTGCGAGATTTGTTGTTTCGCAAGCATATCCCAATCGCACCGCACTTGCACGTTCGCAAAGAAGCGTTGATCTTCGACTGGCACCACGTATCGTATCGTGGAATGTTTCAGAAGGAATGGACGTCCGAGAGGCATGCTTGGAATAATAATCCAGTCGATAGCCAGTCGATTTCCTTTTCTGTTCTTCGGCACGGCAACCGATTCGCATTCGGAACTCGCGACAAATTTGAATCTGAAATTGAAGTTGCCATAAAAGAATCGGCAGCGCTTTATTCTGTGTAAATCAAATTGCTCTATGTGACCATTACGTGAACGATTCAATAGTACAAATAGGTAATTAAGTTTTAATTGTGTAAGAATAATTAGAAAGTTTAATATAACAATTAGTTTCTGTTCTTTACAAATTTAATTGATCTACTTTTGTATACGGATGTAATTTTAATTATAATAAAACTTATATGTGTGCAGATACAACGTAACTATGGTTCCAAAATTATAATTGTTTTCAGAATTGCTAATATGTTTACAAAAAAGTTCAGTAAATCGTGCGCAGGTAGATTTTCTGCAGGATGAATATAAGCCGGTGTAATTAAAAGCTTAAACGATTAAGCTAATGTTATTGAGATGAATCGGAATTAAGGTGGGCGGGTTAGGGACTCTAACAACGAACTGCAATGCCGCCCACTATGCCGAAATTTAGGTTCCTTTTGCTCCTGTCTTTAAAAAAATGTCTTTGTCACAGTTAAATTAAACCGCGCGCGCGCGCGCACACACACACACACACACACACACACACACACACACACACACACACGCTGAAATAATATTTATGAAATTTATCTAAAAATATTGTATATACAATCGCGAATTTTCTCGTTCTTCGCAATCTACTTAAAAATTAAGTATAAGGGTATTAAACTAAAACTTGTTAATTTTTTAAATTACAAATTTAAGCTTTTTAATATTTTTACTATCCCGGATGTTATAACCTGCCACATTTATACTATTATAGATCATTATAAAAACTTGCATGAAACTCGTGATATATCTTATTGCCACAATATACAGTAATGTGTTAAAGTGCTTGCGTTTTAGAAGCTTTCAACATTCCATTATTTATTTAAAATAAAGTATTTAACGTAAATTCAGGCATGGAATGCTCACAAAATCCATTTAAAAACAATTTGTTTGTTTACAGTTTGCTAGGAACGAGCAACAATTCGATATAGTCTTACATTTGCTTTAGCACCAAGAATAAAACGGTTAATCAACGTTCCCTTTTCCCGCGGCCGAGAAAGTGTTGTATGTTGCATTAATGAATCCATAAATCATAACGGGAAAGAAGAATGGTGGAAGGTCGGAATCTGAGTGACGTCCGTCTAGAAAACTCGTTGCCGTTGTGATCCTGCCCATTCGTGAAGATCCGTGAAGAGGTAACTTGAAAGGCCGAAGGATCGGGAAACGAAGGAGGTTCTGCTTCTTCTGTAGGACGTTGACGCAGCTCCCGTGGGGCACTTTTGCGGATGAAGACCACCCTATCTTATACTTGACGTAGTAAGGAACGTTTTGCTTTGCCCTCTTATTTTCTTCTGCGCTTTTCGTCTTCCTTTTTTATTCTTCTATCTCTTCTCCGATTCTTCTCAGATTCTTCTTTGTGTTCCCTATATTAATGTAATACCTAGTAACAAACAACAAACACCGCATAATTATCCATCATCTAGTCAGATAATATATATATTAGCTTTTACGTTTATTTTTCGTTGACACTAAAGTGTTTTTCAGCCGTCATTCTAGACTCTTTCTTAAATTAGTAAAAAAGAATTTTTCTGTGGACAGCAATATTGAACTATAAAACATCGTAACATAGTTTAGGAGGCGCGAGAGATTCCGCAAAAGGCGATCATTTGTCAAAGTGAAGTGGATGCGAACGTGAACATGTTATCGCAGCTTTACGGAGGTAATCTATCGCGCGTCTCCTACAAGAAAGAGATTTTTAGGAGAATGAGACTGTCACGGGGCAATAAGAAGCTGCGAGAGATTAAACGTAACAACATAGCTTTAAAATTATATGGCAGGTGTATATCACATTCTATATATTAACGTGAGTTATTTTGTGGTACTCACAGATAAAAATTTATCATAACAACAATTTTTGTAGATGCATAAGAACATTGAGAATCCTTGGCAAGTCGACATAGTCCAAATACTCATAACGTGAGCGACACGTAGTTGCGCCATTTTAATTAAAAAGATATGTTTTCATGAAGACGTGTGTGTGTGTGTGTGTGTTCGCGACTTGTGGAGTTACCTATTCATATATATAGGCATAGGCGGAGACGAGGGGTTGGCAGGCAGTCCAAAGCATTGAAGGGGGTTGGATCGTGATGGCAGGTGGTGGCGAGGGAAGAGGAAGTTGCGATTCCATCTGCCAGCCTGTCATTCTGATACTACGTACAATGTCGGCAGTTGGCGGAGACGATCAATACATTGCAATCTATATAAAATGGCTGCAGTATTTGGAGCGCTGTGCATAAAACGCTTACCCTCGTGGAGACGAGAAATGAATACGCATACGTACCACAAATTAAACAGGTATCCATTGTAAATTCTGCACATGGGAGTAATTTTTTTTCTCTTTATTATCGCATATCTGTAAAAATTATAGTAGTTATCCGCCGCAAAACAACTTTGTTATTAATGCGCGCTTTTAAGACGTATTCTACATACACAATTTCATATTTGAATATTATAATATTGTTACTATTTGCATAAATTATTTGATTATTCTTTTCATAAAGTGACCTCAAAATTTAAAAAACTATAGATAAAAGGACGCGATGGTTCTTGTGCAAATAACATATTTTATATCATGGTAAGAGAAAGAAAACAAAATATATGAGTAAGCAACATGCAATACATTTAATTTTTATGATAAAATTACGCTAAAGAAAAATGTGTTTTTTAGATTTAAAATACCTATGACACACTTAGATTGCAATTTGATAAACAGATTATACATATGCATAAAGAATAACACGTGATCACGCAATATCAAAACAACTACACGGTTAATATGTTTAACCAAAGATTTAATCATTTTATAAGTTAAAAAGAAAAAATGAAAAAATTGTTAAACATAGAGAATTGCAGTTATTTATACAGATAATAATGCTCAAAGAAGATTCGCAATAAAATATTATTAAAATTTCAAGATGTATATCTTCCATAATGTTGTATTAAGATTAGTATAATGAAAATTTTTGTACATGCTCTGTGTGTGAATAAAGAAGGGAAAACATTTATTTATCTGAGAAATAAATTTCTCAGACTAAACGAAATGAAAATAAAAGTATTTTTATTTGCAGATGTGGATTATTATACATTATTTATTTTTTTAAATGCAATAACAGAACAAGCAATATAAGTGCCACTCTAAATTTAATGGAAAATCCGTAGGAAGAAGTGATCTGAGACACTTTTTATGACATTTCACATATTCTATCAAAACTGGAAAATTAAAATGTACGAGCAATGAAATCGCACGTGTATTTAATTTTTTTTAGTTTATAAATTTAATCCTGCTGATTCAAGTTAATTCACCTAATCTTATTTAAAGAAAAAATTTTTTTCGTAGTATAAATAAAAAATTATTCTTCTATATATATATAGTGTGGCTATACTATAGAGGAAAGGAGCACCCCACAAATTGCTGCAGCAGCGTCATCTTTTGCATACACTCTGACACTATTTTGCAAAGATCACCAACAGATGGCAGCAATTATATGTTTCGCTTCTTTTTCAATTTATGAAACTAAAATCTGTTGTTATAAAAAACCCAAAAAAAAGGATTCACTTTCTTACACTCTTATTCACTTACTTTTAATACAATTCAAATATTCCACTTTTGCAAATTTTATATTACACAGTTTTAAATAACAATTGAAAGTAAAATGTACAATATAACAATGTCAATTTTACAAAAAAAAGTTCACTGTTGTTTCAAAAATTCTTCCAAAATTAAAACTAAAAATGTCTATAAGTCTATGTAATCACATTTTTAATTTTATGATTTGTGAACAAATTTTATTGCAAAATTAATACATCTTATCTCACGTCCACTTATGCCACAACACTCATTACACTCAATATATTTACAAATATGCACAAAAGTGCGCGTCGAACATTTTTCAGTCACTAATTTATTACGATTATACAGCGTTGGTGTACCACGGTGAAGTCAATATGGCCGAGCCATATCGCGCATAGAAGTAACACGTGATCATACAATTAATTGCTCCGGCCAATAAAAGTTCGCGGTAAAGCAGGAAAAAGAAAAGGAAGAAGATCGCATTCCCGGCGCGAGACGCAGACCGGCGGTGCGACTGTACAGGAGGCAGGCCAAAGCGAAACTAACTCAGCTTGCGTGCAATAAAGGAGATCATTTTGAATCTGTGCCGCTGAAATTTATGGCCTCCCACCAGGAGAGTTCCGGCCGTTAGTGCCGCGTAGTAAAAACTGACTATTAATTTTACGTTTGGTAGTTATGCGGCAAGCAAGCGTTCCTTGCAGTCTCTATTTTCTATAAGTTCAGAAGAATAATATATCTTTATCTTTAAATAATATCGACGCTAATTAATTGTCATTATGTCGTATAAACACTAAGTTATTTGACCAGCGATGAGCAATGACCGTCGTTAATCGTTTTAAAGTAATCCTCATAACGATTTATAAACACAACACATACTGCGCGTTTTCAAGAGACAAAATTTTCGTCTTTCACTTCGACTATAGTTCTCAATAGAAACGTGTCCCGAATGCATCTTCAAACCGTTACAAATGAAAAGAAGATCGTGCTTTAACAAATATCTTAAGATATATACCTGGTTTTTTCCGTAGAACTTTATTCTAAGATTTCGTCGCGAGAGTGGATCTGGTCCTCTTCGTGGTGCGCTCCAGGTGATGTTGACCGTTCGCCGATCAGCGATGTTATGGTGCAGGAAAACGCCGAGGGGTAGTATTGCGGGGGAATGATTTATGACTTCGGGGACCAGGTAGGGCGCCATTCAGCACCAGGCTCGTTCTCTTCTTCCGCCACCTCTCCGATGCTCCCTCTCTCAGCCCGGTGACTTGCGATGTCAATGCGTTTTCAGTTGGCCTATTTGCGCAATAGGCATAAGACGAATTTCACGTTCCTCGCGGATGAAACAGTGATGAAAGTAAAACGCGTCAAACTTCTTGTTCCTTTGTGTGGTGCAGAGCAGTTCGTAAATCGATTGTCCGTATCTGATTTCTGCAATGACGGGAGAAACTACGGTAAGTATTACTATTCTATAATATATCTCATAATAGACTTAATTACTTTATTCTCGATTTATATATAGATCCTTTACAGTTAAAATAAATTTTTATTTTTAAATAAAAATTAAGGCTATAAAAAGGTATTTCCGATGCTAATGTATTAGTATTAGTTAAAAATTATTATATTTTGCAGATACTAGAAAATTTTGAAAAGTATATTTATTACAGATAACATTAACTAAAATCACGTAATAATGTTTTTAAACAATATAAGAGAATTTCAACACGGATTAATAAAGATAAGGTAGTTTTATATGTAGCCTAAACACTTTTCAAGATAAATTTCTGTGTTTATTTTGAGAAAGAAATATGACAAAGTGATATATTGTAATATTTGAATAACAACTATGCGAAGTTGATGTTTGCGTAGATAATACATAGTGTGTCATGAGACAAAGTGGAGATCTCTCGAACCAAGATATCGAATTCGATTGATAGTGCAGAGCATTCGGGCAAAACGACAGCCGGAAATCGCGTTTCTATAGCGAAGGACTGGCAGGAAATTATCCCGTGGAAAGCCGCGGCGACGCGCACAGTCCGCAATACCCGGGTACACGCGTTGTAATTGATGTAACTTAATTTGTAACACGCGGGACATGCGAAATGCTAGTCGCGCTGGCCCTGAGAAGTCAAAAAGGGAATAAAGAAACGCTCGCGGTAGCTCGTATAAGTGCCGCGCGCACGCACATGAGGAGGCTAGGCTTTACGCGCGAGCAACGCAACAGAATAATGGTCAGCCCTATGGGCAACTTTTTCACTTTGCATGTAATAACTGGCGAAGGGCCGGCAAGAGTGAAGGGAGGGAAGCGAGAGAGGCGAAATGCCTCCTATGCGCGCGGAGGAGCAGTTTAATAAAATCTCGTTGGCCTAATGACGAGAGCAGAGCTCCGGTAGTCGTCGGGCGAGACAGGGGCGACGATGGGGAACGAGGGATGGACGGAGACGGTAGCAGGCCGTCGTGATGGTAGCTGGGTAAAGGGAGGGATAGGGGAGAGAGAGGGCAGCCTGGCGGTGAGAAATAAGAGGGGTTGGGACGAAAGAGAGATATCGCCCGTGTCGCATGCGATGCTGCCGTGTAGCTGATGTCTTCGGCCGAAGCTTTGCAACCGGCTGTTTTTATGCAAAGATGTTCATCAGCGCTTTGATCTTTACCGACGAGATACGTATGAGCTTGTAATTTCGTACAGTGTAATCGGATGTAATATGTATGAAGCGGGATTGCGATAAATGTGAGGCAAGCAAGGAAACGCGTCAATAAATGGGAATTCCTGGAAAATTAGAATAAAATATACGTTGTGTTGCAATTTTCATCTCTTATCATTTTTTATAAAATTAAATAATACTTATAGCATTCCATATTTATTGCAAACATTATTATTTATTATTAGTTACTCAGATGCTAATTCAGATATTGAGAAATAATCGTTATGTTACTCCTGAACTTTTCTTCTTTGATGCAAGTTCTTCGATGCTCCATAATCCATCTTTTCTCTACGCTCGTTGCCCCATTTCCATGATTTTTCTTAACGATTTAAAAGAAAAATTTCAACATCGTATGTCGACCCGGTACGTTGCTCTGAAATTGTTAGGGAAACGAAAAAAGCTGGAGGGAAAAGAGGGAAAAGACAGACGCGGAGTCAAGGCACAGCAGCAGCTACCCCGAACGATCATCAATCATCAAGAGCGAGACAATCGAATAGTGCAGCCAACCGGTGAACAGCTGTCGCTTCGGTGGGCTCTAACCGTACACGTTACACGTTGCTACTGCAGTTTCACAAAAAAAAGGCAAAGGACATTGTAGAGAATCAATCGCATAAATAATATATCGTTGTTATGCATTTAAAACTTAAATAATATTTTATTTTTGGTTAAGTTATTTATAAAATAAATACAGCGCGTATCAGATAGCCATTATAACGCAATAAAAAGTGTGAAAGAAATATAAAGTAAATATAAAATAAAATATTTAATTAAAATCTAAAAATAACGTATTAAATAACGATAGAAACATATAACAAAGGCGGACTGTAAGAAATAACATAGTTATATGAAAGATTAAAAACTCACTCATTTTGCCTTTCAATCTTTTATAATTTATTTTCCGGTACGCTTCATACGTCGAGCATTATATATCTCAACGAGCTCGATCCTCCTCGCATCGCATCACATCATATCAGAACGCTACCGTCACATGCCGACATCCTCCCTACGTGTTCCTATATTGCCTGCTACGTTTCATAAATAACTCTCATATTGCAAAAAGTACAATTTCAATATTAGAACCGATGGGCATGCCAATATTGCTCGTTGTATGATAGATAGACGAGCTATATTGTCTTTATAAAAAGCTAGTCGTTTCTTTGAAAAATATATACTGAATATAGCTTTAAAGAATATTTATTTGAAATAGCGTAAATATCGAATTGTATTTGTTTACATGTCTTGTATACTAAAGTAGAATTTTTATATGTCAAGGTACGTTTTATTTATACGTTTAATTTATACATTTCTTGTGAACAGAAAGTTTCTATCTATTTTTTTAAAGTACAATTATATGTCACTCTCGACATACGTTAAAAACTTTCACATTGTAGGCACATTACTCTTCTATTTTATATACACGCGCAATATATTGCACGATAAAATTCAACATATTTCTAATTTTAATTTAATTATAAGAAAAAGAAATTCTTATATAAGTTAAATAATTATTTAGCTAAAAATTTAGTAAAAGTCTAGATCAATTCCAAGAAATAAGAGGAAGAAT
The DNA here is from genome assembly GCA_003063835.1 of Aphaenogaster floridana. Lineage (NCBI taxonomy): Eukaryota > Metazoa > Arthropoda > Insecta > Hymenoptera > Formicidae > Aphaenogaster > Aphaenogaster floridana. The sequence continues at coordinate 706,767 of NJRP01000016.1, read as the reverse complement.
AGGAACTCTTATATCCGATAGCTATTTAGATATATAAGTATTTTCTCTCTCTCTATTCAATGCAGCCAACACTTATTTGAGAAAATTGACAGTTGACAGAGTTGATAGTGCTAATTTACACTAATTAGACAATTTTTTGAATTTAAAATTTTGAATTATTTGCTGAACCTAATGTTAGTAAGGTAGTTTGCTGCAGAGAAATTTCGTTTACCGACCTACGCGAGATGTGTTGTCTTAAAGCACATTTATAGACGGTAGATGGAACCGAGGAAAATATTTTTCCACAGCTACTTTTCCAAGAATGAGAGGATTTTCGTAAATATATAATGTCAAATTGATCTAATTGTACCATATTATTATGTAATTGTATCGTTCATGTAAATTCGGATCTATAGATAAACCTAAATCTCACATTTTCTCTAGCCATTTAATTAATTTATTCATGTAATTAATCCACAAATGCAAATTAATTAGCTTTTGATAATCCCCTGATTATTTATACAAAACAATTAATCGATACATTATCCCAGAATTACAACTGTAGATGTAGATACATATATGTATATTTTAAAACAATATTGGACTTTTATATTAAACTTCAACCGAGCATATATTAATAATTATAAATTTTATTTATTTTTTAATGCTTGCATTATTGTTAATTACTTGATATTACATTTAATTTGATATTACAAGTTAAAAACAAAATATTATAATAGTAAAAACATACTTCAAATTATTTAATTCATTTAGATTTCAATTTATTTATATTTCCTTTATTTTTTTAAATTTATTTTTTATTTCAATCAATTTCTTTTTCCCTCAAGATTGGAATAATTAAAAGATTTTAAAATATATTGGTTGAAATATTTAGCTTTTTTGAATGTATTTCATTACGTATACATTCTTTAATAATTAAAAGTCTCGATAATTAATAAATATGTAATTAGAAATGTTGTCATTAATGCATAATTTCTTTGTGAACATACATTTACTGAAACTTTTTACACTAATACAGTTTGCACTAGGTAGGGAAAAACCACCGCTTCAGGGTTGATATCTCCTTAACACGATTATCAGCGAAGGCGTAGACATAGCCAGTCAAAAGTAGCAAGCAGAGACGGGAGGGTTGTCACCCTTGTCTCTCTCTGAACAGCGTGAGATGCCAGCCATCTTGAATGATATATGGCGCCGGTTACGAGGTCGACTGAGCGGCGATCACTCAACGCTAAGCTCCGCGGCTTTTGGGGACATACGTCGTCGAGCCTGCCGTTCTGTCCATTCCCTTTTGGCTTTCTATCTATTGCGATTTACACTAATTATTATGAGATACAGACTTCTTTCTTTTATTATGATATATGCTTAGATATAATAAAACAGATTTCTTCGATTCTTCTCCAAGTTAAAATCAATTTTTTTTAAAATTAAAACATCAATAATATTTTAATTAACAACTGAAAATGGTTTCGATAAAATATTATTTTTTGTACAATTTGATAATCTATTTAGAATGTGATCAAATTAAACAAATTTTTTTCACGAGCTATTAATAATATACAATTAAAATTATATGTTAGAAATATATATAGTGTATCAAAATTAGTGATCTACAATAGAAATCCAACCAATAAAATAATTTTAATTCATTAAATGGTCAAAATTCAAACAACTTTTTCACAATTTCCAAGCTCGCGCGAGTATCGGTGTGTGGGTGACGAAAAACGATCACTGTTTCCATATGACGGGCCGTCAATGACAGTGATCCGTAATCAATAACCGCATCAAGCTTACACACATTGTTCCACACGTTCCTCTTAAATCCCAAGCTATTCCGCGCTTCCTCCTTTTACCGTTATAACCCCCTATCTGCGCATTTAATATGCAATACCCCATTTACCCCATTGAATACCCCACTGAATCCACTCGAGGGAGCCTTGCGACCCACATTTCACCCCATCCCACTTATCAACTTTTGCGTAAGATTCCTAATCCGGAGAGCTAAAGAGCATAAGATATCTATATATGTATATATATGTATGTATGTATGTATGTGTAGAATCAGTTTAGATTGTACAAGTTAAATGCGTTCTTTTTGCAATTTAATTTTTAAACTATAGGAATGAATGTTATATATGTATATAAAAAAAATTGCTTATCAAAGAAACAATCTCGTAAAACTTAGTTCAATAGCGATTCTTATAGTAGAGCGAACATCCCAACGGTCGCGAACAGGCGAAGAGGAAAATGATAGTGAACTGAATTATACAAGCCATTGCAATTAATTAGCCTTAATACAAATTATGCCAAGAATCGCAATTATAAGCGATCGTTGGTCGACGCTTCAATGGATCTGGAGGAAAGGAGAAATCTCTAAGAAAAGAGCGAGAGAAAGAGCAGGTCATGGGAAACGCTGGAAGCAGTTTGCGGGCAACGCAGGGAGAGGAGTGAGAGTAAACGGGGCGGCGGGGGAGAACGAAGGCGGGAAAGCAGACGAAGGATGAGTCCGGTTGCCGTTGGCGCGGAAGAAAAGAGAGTCACGAGATGCTGGGTAGGTTTGTGGGACCGGCAGGAGAGTCGCGGGGCCGAGATGTGGTAGAAGCTGGGACGAGGAACCGGTGGACAAAGCGAGGGTGGTGGGAAGGAGAACGTTGGGGGGTGCAATTGGGGTGGTGGTTTGCGCCGGAACGGAAAAGGGAGGCCGGGCGGGTAGTTGGAACACCGGAGGATCGGAAAAGAGAGAGAAAGAGGAGGGCTCGAGGGCGAAGGGAGAGGCAGAGGGAGGCCGGCACGCGGATCCTCCCGAAGCACCGCACAATCCCGGGGGCCGCTTTAAATGAGTCAGCGTTTTTATGCCCCGCGATGTTGTCAAAGTGCAAACAGCGCCCGATAATATATCATCCGTTACGCAAGCAACTCCCCGCGCTACCCTTGTACATACACTTGCAACACGCCTGAAGGAAGGCATGCTGTAGGCATTATGGTGGATGTCCTCCGTTGACCACATGTCTTCTAACAGCTAGTAAGGGGTCTGTGTAACTTGTAATATTATTATCATAATGATAATTGTACGTAAGATTTTAAGATTCTTCGTCGCGACATTGACACACGTAGACAATGTTAGGTTCTTTAAATTTAACGCGATATTTATCTTCTTTTAATTCTAATGAAAAAGAATTATTTTTATGATATCACAATGTATATGTGTTAATGTCCAAGTCGCTTGCGCCCTTCTCCTACAGACTTTAAAAGACTTTAAAACAAATTTTACGAAAGCATTAGTGATTAAGTGAAATTCAAATTTTTTGGTTGATCTTTGAAATGGAATTTTGTGTGACTAGATACCGTTTGTTACCAATTATGTAGAATCTTGTTTTCTATTTTTTTTCATTATATAAAATGGTATTAAATAAAACAGAACACTTCAATATAAGGAGAAATAATGAAATTTAAAGAAGAATGTCTTTAACACATAACATTTTTTCAATTGAAGAAGTTTTCTTATTGTTAGTTTAAATAAACTATTTAATTACATGCAATAGTATAAAATAAGATTATTGTTCTCTTTTGCTATTTACATGTTCTAGCAATTCTAAATCAATGTTATCGAATATTCATTTTATTCGAGTTTCAAAGTTTTAGATTAATATGCTCTTTATATAAAATTCATTATAGGTGTATAAAACATGGCATGCAATTACAAAACGCAAATATTATAAAGATTGGAATTTGTTTAATAACAATGATAAATATTTTGAGTATCACACTGACGGTGTGCACAGCCGTAGCAAGTTCGTTCCATTAAAATACAATACAAGTTGGCCATGAAGAGCGACAGGCTACTAATTTTGTATTCAGTAAAGTTTTATTATAAGATTGCTAACTTTTTACTTAAACCGGGGACACTGAATGGACAACAAAAAAATGGGAAAAAATAGTATGATAAATTGAATAAAAAATTAAAATAATACAAAATAATGAACAGCATGATATTTAAAATATGAAATTAAAGTAGCAATTAAAAAATATTAATAAGATCCTGCTTTCGATTATCTGCAATTTTTAAAGAAAACTATTAAAAGATATATATAAGAAAGAATAAATATAAATATAAAAGATATATAAGAAAATTTAATTAAAAGAAAGTAAACTCGAAAAAGCAACAATAATTGGATAAGAGAAAAGAGAAGAAGTGATGGGCAATGGAGGAACGATGAGAAGGGAAGATCTACATTTTGGTGAGGGTGGCTATGACGGGAGACGTCAACCAAGCTGACAGGGTTGCTTTTCCCACCAAAGTATGGTATGGGCAGAGGTATTCAACTCCGAAAGTCAAAATAACTTCGTAAACTTTAACCTCCAGAGTATAAAAGTGCTATGCCTTTTCTATCTGCTCGTGCGAATCTCGGCATCCGCCTTGAAGTTGACGGCTCTTCGGAGTCTGGTCGAGGTACTGCCGATAAAAACACGTCATATCCGCGGGTGGTTCTTGCGCGAAACCAAGTCCCCAATCCCCGGTAAAAACGGTTTTCGACTCATTTTACCGAATACCGTCGTCTTCTTCGATGTCCGCGACCACGATATCTCAATATGATCGAGATCAATTTTCGCATAAACTGTAAAATATTAATGTGCATTTAAAAGTAAATAATTAAGGAATACGAACAGAGAATTTAATAATTAAAACAAGATAGCATCATTTTTTAAATTTACAACAATTTTATTTTCTTCATCTCGTACACATATATATCAATCTTTTAATTATTATTATACATATATTAAAATATGTAACAATATATATTATACCGCAATTTAACATGTCATCTCAAAGAATCGTGCAAGATGCATTCAGAGGGCACACAAGTGTGCGAAAATAGAACGTTCCCATGCCCGATGTGCGTCCCCGCGCAGATTCCTTCTGAGGAAAGACATAATGTGGCCTCTTCAAGGATATACCATCCCGCGACGCCATTCGTCGTGTAACATATGCTTTTATCTAAATTAAACAGTGTCGGCGCGATTTTCATTTCCTGCCCTGAAGCCGCTGATGTTATCCGCAGGATAGCGCGTCGCGAGAGCGTTGCTAAGGGTCGGGAAAGGTTTACCCTCCTACTTCAACCGATCCCCCCTTCCCACCCCACTGTCCCCTCATCATCCTTCCTGTCCTCCATCGCCTTACTCACCCGTCTCTGTATACGTATGCACGTTGTCTACTATCTCCCCATATTCTAACCAAGCCCTTCATACCCGCTTCTCCTTCTTCCTGATGTCAGCTCGCTCGTTCTTGCGGTTGAAATATCTTGCTCCGTTCGCCATCTCTGTTGTTCTCTATATCAATGCGCATCTCGACATCTCGAAAATTATTCTTATGCATGATGTGAAATAATTATTCATTACTGTATAAATATAAATGTGAAAAACACAAGGAAAAAACTGCATGTAACTCTGCATGTATAACTGCTATTAAAGTATAACATTAAACACTAGGTATAAACATATCTCTGTAATACATAATTACATATATGTTAAACGTATATATTTACTACGGTACAAAGGAATATGAAAAATGCAAAGGAAAAAATTTCTTTGCATGTTCAATCATATCTTTATGCCTCTTTTATGGGATGAAAATTTTATGAGCTCTTGATTTATCCATGAAGTGCAGCACGGATGTCGCAGCATGAGACAATAATTTTCGGTGGTAACGGAAACGAAGAAGGTGCGTGATCCCACCCAAAAAGTTGATTGCAAGAAAAGAATGAAAGAAGCAACGAGAGGATGCTCTCTCCTTTTTTTCCTCCTATGGTATTACTCACCCCTACACCCACTCCCTCTCTCCTCCTACAGCCGTTGGCCGTCTTTTTCTATCGCGGCGATCTTTGTCTACGGAACAAGCAGGCGTAGAAAAAGAGGACGTTCAGACGACGCAGAGGAAGCTTCGGCGAGGGGTGGATGTGGCCGAGAGTCGGAGGATGTTCGTCCTTGGGATGGGCAAGGAAGGTTGGAAAACCGGTGGCGCGGATCTGCAGACAGCTCTCCGGCGCGGATAGCGAATGGCTGATTCTGTAAGGAGAGAAAAGGAAAGGAAAAGGAAGGTGGGAAAAGGAGAGAGGCGCAGAGAAAAGAGACGCGAAACGGACAAAAAGACAATATAGAATCTCGCGGTAGTGAAAGGGGAGGAGAAATACCGGAGAAGAGTCCAGGGATAGACGGACAGGATGACGCTGATCAATCTCCCGGTTTCGTATCTCGAAGTCCGGACCCCAAACCGATCCGCGTTTTTCCTTCTCTTCGCCAATGCTATTTCATAACATAAGTTCGAAGGAAAAGTCTGTCTATGAAGTCAAAAATTTATCGCGCGCCGATATATGGATGTATGCGTTGTCCGAAAATCCAGGTATAAAATACATATATTCTAAAGAATACAAATGCGTAAGCAAAACGAAAAAATATTCAAGTTATGACTCTCAATCAATCGATATCAACGTAAAAAATATCACAATTGGATAATTCTGATTAACAAGTTCCAAAGTAACAAAACAATCCATTCATTTCTCATAAACTGGACTTTTTAAATTAAATATCAGTGTTAACAAGAAAACAACTTACTCAATTTAAAAGCTACTTATTTTTACACGCAAAAATCTCATATATTCAATTCGTATACTAAATCGAACTATTCTACAGTTATTTTCATCTGATTTTGGTCACTGATTAATCTCCAGTCATAAATCCCAATGGGACCGTTTAATCGAAATAACACGCCTTTACTGTTCGGGCTTTTGAAACGCTCAGCAGGTGTAGCGGCTTCCTTGTGGGTCGACGAGTTTCCCGCTGGGCGACCCTTGACAGTACTTTCCTGTCCGCTGTCGGCATTGCTGATTCTCGCGCATTTTCAAATATCCGATTAAATAATTAATAATTTCTAAAATTATGCAGTTATAATATGGAATATCTTGCATATTAAATAATATTGTTTATATAAAGCATATATTTTGTGATTGTTATTTAAACGTTGTGACAAAGTATCTTTCAATTTTTATTAAGATAAGATCATAAAGATAAGAGACATAAAATTTCGTGAGTTCCCAGAAATATCCCAGTAATCTGTCAACAATAAATCTGCTTCCAGAAGCGTAAATATAGCAGCGTTTTTTAAGTTCCAATCGCCAATATTTTGTCTCACAATCAGTTGAAAAGAATCGATAAATTTTATTTTTAAGAAAAAATCTGTAATTAAATACTACTTTTTATAATTTGAGATGTTATAAATATCTCAATTTACTGGAACATATATTATTATAAAATTAGTTTCTATTGACCATCTTTTTTTATCTCAAATAAATTGCATAGTTAAAATAATTGCCTTTATTCTTCAATTGCAAATTAAAGAAAACTAACTCTTAGCTAGTGTAATTTCTTCTTATTGAAAATATTAAATATGTTTTTCCATAGATTGTTCCATCTACTTTACGACAATTACAAACTTTCCATTCTAGCAACTGAAGAAGAAGAAAAGAAAGTGTATCGTTTAGAACGGCCTATGCTAGTGTACAATTGATGGCGTTGAAAAGGGAATTCTGTACTGGGCATTATCTTACAGTTAGCAAAATTCGATGTATTCAACTAACGTACGACCATAATCTGACCAAAAGACAGATAAAATATAATTCCAAAATCATCGAATGAAGTATAAGAAAGAAGAAAGTTCCAAAACAAACAAATCGACCACCGATACTTCCGAGAACATGCAGTCCAGCAGCGCGACAATTTTGAAGATGTCCATTGAAGCGAATGCTAACGACCCGATATCATTGGTTTCTCTGGTTGCTGGATGAGATTACGAAATACTCTAACAATTTATATCCTAGAGATTATAAAATACTCTAACAATTTATATCCTAAAGATTATGTGAAATACTATTTATATCCTAGCAGCGCATCGCAAAACGACAGGCAATGTTTAATTATAAGTTTCTCGATTGTACAACAATACATATGATTTGACGTTATCAGCTCTTTTGTTATTATATACAAAAATTTTTCTCATTGCATTTACAGGAAGGACATAAGTTATTTGATGCTAATCTATTCTGTGTTTATTGTACATTATATATTATATACGTATTATTTTTAAATGTATTTATAATAATTATTGTAAAGATGCAAAGTTGAAAAAAATTGAGAACTAGTTGCAATGAAATGTACTATATTATTATTTTCCATATTTTTATCTTATACTTCTCTATCTTGATATTTTTTACTTAAAATAATCTGCCAACTGTTTTACACCTATTATCTATTATAAAGTATTCTGCATATGTATATGCAAGTCACGCAATTATTCCAATGTATTTATATAAATAAATATCGAAAATGACATAAGAATAATTATAAACCGTTATAAATATTATAAATATATAACGAATAGATCTTCCTAATATATTTGTATTTTGGGAAGGGTGAGACGCGCAGGAGGATGATACGAGAACGAAGTGTGGAATAACGCGGGGGAGGTGGCCCTCTCGGCATAAGGGTGGTCGCAAACAGAATGGAGGGGCGCTCTCTCACAGTGGAAGGAAGCAAGGGTATGGGGTTGGGTTTCAACCATGATTTCCATTCGCCAGCCATCCATCTTGTTTGAGACTGGAAACTGACAGATAGACGCGGATCCGAGTGCTGGTGACGTGGCAAGTCTTGCATGTTGTGTGTGTGTGTATGTGTGTGTCTGCGCGCACCTGAGTGTGAGTGCGCTATGTGAAGCTTTGCGTGCCTTTAAACTTCGCGTCCGTGTGAAAAATTCGTTTCCAGCGACACTCGTACAGCAAAATTGCTTTTATATCTCACCCTCAATGTAATACATAGCACAATGCGTCGGGATGTAAGAAATTATAAAAAAGAAAAATTTTTTTTAAGTGTCCTATTTTTCTAATCAGTAATATTGATTCTTTTTACAGCGTAAGAAGAAACGAAGAAACTTGGCTGCAAGAGAACCAACTTTGACTACGCTCGCGTCAAAGTTATGATTTTAAATAGCCTATGGTGAAGCACACATGAAGATTTTTAAGATCTTTAAATTTTGTTAAGTTTTTGTCATTCTGCAATAATACTGCTGTCTTCAAAACAAAGACAGTTACATCATAGGTATACATACAATGTATATTCATTCTAGTAATTCTTACGACATCGCTGAGAGAGTTCACAAACTTTTGCACTGTGGCCTCGAATCGACGTGCTGCGAAATCTTCTCGACCGAAACGTCTTTGTAAACGTACGTACTCATGTACGGATGAATGTGACCACACGCGCGTGATAGTGAGGTATGAGTACATGTATACTTACATAAGGTAGCTTTCACCCCGGTCGCCTGTTTCTACCAATAAATACAATGGACTGCGGAATGCTCGTGGATCTACAGCGGGATCTATGAGCATTTGAATCTGAATCAGACATTTTTCGCCGTTCGGATTTACTGCGAATACGATTCCAAGAGATTCCACTTTTATTCCGGATGAATAATGGATGGATAATATCGAAACAGGACGGCCTATTATCGGAAGACGGAGCGCAGAGCTTCTAGAATTTTTTAAGTAACTCACACCCTCTTTCTACGTCATTATCACGATAATATTAATTGTAAACTAAAGAAAAAGAGAGAGAGAGAGAGAGAGAGAGAGAGAGAGAGAGAGAGAGAGGAAGAGGAAAGAGATAAGCAGACCCTATTAAAAAAATAGCGACGTTAGCTTCTTCTATATAATTTCTTCTTATAGAAATGAGTTTTCTCTAGATTCCTATGAAGCTTTTGACATAAACAGCTATAAATTATCTGCATTTAAAGCTTAAAACATAATTCATAAAGGGATCTAATGGCAGAACTCTTCTATTCCATTTTGGGATACTGTGTTACACAAGCGATCAACGTTACGAGCTACAAGATTTATCGAGCGCGCGTTTGGGTTCCTTGCATGCGAGACAAGGTTCAAGTTTCCTTCGGTTAAAACGTAAAAATATGTATATATATATATATTGAAATGGGCAAGACGAGAGAATGAATAAAGATCAGAGAAGAGAAAGAGAGAGAGGAAGAAAGAGAAAACAGAGGGGGGAAAGCCCGGAGGGTTGCCATTGCCAGCACGTAAAGCGCAACTTGGTGTGCCGTGGAAGTGAGGAGAAGCTGCGAGAAGGGGAAGGGAGGGGTCGGTTTGCTCGTGCACGCAAGTGATATTAGGTAGAAACGCATGAACTTTGATATATTCGTGAGGTAGTAGGAAGAGAGGGTGAAGGAGAGATGGGGGAAGAAGTAGTCAAAGCGTGGAGAAGGTGAACGGCGGTCGAGCATAGCGGCACAAGGCGCCATATCGCGGCAAGTATCCGAAGCATACGTGACCTGCAACTTTCTGGTAGCATCTTTTCCTAAGAAATCGTTCCTAGCTCATCTTTAAGGATTTTTGCGATTTTAAGGCAAGTTTCGCACTCGGTAATAGATTCGACGTTAATCGTTGCGACTAATGAAGTTTTATCATTTTATAGTTGTATCGTTGAAGCTTAATCCATCAGAAGCCTTTTTTCTTAAAAAGTATTCGTGCTTCGATAGTCTTGTCAAAGAAAAATTGTTTCAGTTTTGAAGGAAGAGCATTGCTCTATTCATTAAATAAGCATATATAATCACATATACTTTATAACTGCATTTAATAGATATTCGAAATACTGCTCATGTACTATGTTTGCTACGTAAAAGATAAAATCAGTTTCGCAACTCCCAAGTGTATAGGTCAATGCGCGATGCGCTATGCAGCGTCGCGAAAACGGCGCGAGAATTCGAGAGACTGAGAGATTGTGGTTGGAGGCGACGGTGGTGACGGAGGAGGCGGCGGAAGGCGGAAAACAACGGAAAATAAAGCAGCGGAAGAATCGCGTCGCAGGAAAAAGAATGAGGGCGCTGTCAGCTGGTGGAAATTATTCTGATTATGCTAATTCCGGTTCTGTTCCACTCCTTTACCCAGGCGTCCCCCAGCCCCATCGCCTCCCTGCTGCTGTCTGCGCCATCTTTCATAGGTGATATTTATAATACAGGGGTTCCCGAGCAGTTTCAAACTCTTTTTGATCCCCCTCCACCCCTGTCCTACGCGCCCCACCATCATTTGGCTTTCCATCGAGCTCTCATCCCGGTCGCTCACCCTCCCGCACTCCTTTGCTCTCTATCCCATCCCGCCACCCACGTACTCTTTCGATAAATTTATTCATATTCCGCTCGAAATCCGTCAGCCTTAAGTCGGTCACGTTACTTTACACTGTGCACTTAAGTTAACTGCAGTCAATTTTCTCAATGTGGGGATACATTCTCGGATTCGGATTCGGATTCGGAGTTTCACGAGATTGTGTTTTCGCTTACCGCGGTATAAAAATACGGAATGACTGATTGTTTCGGTAGTTTCTTGGGAACCTGCCGGATGTATTCGCAGAGATTCTACATACACAAATCCCACATGCCGTTTGTCACACATAACTCAATGTTAGGTGCAATGTAATTTTTTAGATACCATATTTATATTTACTTTTAGTATGGATATATATATGTACCTGTATACATCTTACCTCTCCTCTCTTTTTACGTATTTTACAATTATCGATTAGAGAACCGATATATTCAACCTTGATACGAAATCTACGAATGCACGTGCTCGTAATCTTCTTCAAGGTAGTAAGTTTTCCTTTTTAATTAAAGGTGCTTTCTATTCATGCCGCAGACCGCCACGCCCGCCGCAAAAGTTACGGTACGTTATTTCGTACTTCACGAAAAACGTTATTCGCGCAAAGCGGTCTGCGGGTAGTTTCGGTGGCGGGCCGAACTGCTCATCGATTTTAGATAATTACCTTATACATACTAAATATTGCGTATACAGGGTGATTCAGTTAAATTGCTCGCCTACATATCAACTTCTTTTCTAGAAACTTTAGACGATACTTAAAGAGAATATTGTTTTTCTTAAAGAAATTATATTGATCTATAAAAACGGTTTTCTTGTTATTTCCATTTTTTTTACTTTTAAAGTTACTAATATATTAATTTTAATTTTTTTCATATCATATAATCATATAATCTTTTTATAAAACATAATATTTTTCTCATTCCGCATTCATTCATTCTTTTCTTTACATGAATATAAAAAATAAGTTTCTATATTGCTCTTCCAAGGCCGTGTTTTACGTCAATTAAAGAGATCGTCCATCACGATAAATACTTATTGATTGACTGGGCCGGCTATATCGCGACTTGCTTCATCCAGACTGAGCAAACGCGTCTATGCAAATACGGCCTAATGCGTGAAGAGCGAAATGTTTGCCCTGCATAAATCATTGCGACTGCGACTCGTATTACTTTATTTGAAACGTCGATTCCACTTGAAGTTTAAAGACCTATGTTTGTTAATCAAGGTATTTAAACAAGATTAGGTATAATATATGCATATCATTACATGTGCATGTGATTACTATACGCGTATTTCAAATACTTAATATAAGAAATTCGAACAACGTATATTACATATAAATATCTTAGAATATTTGTTAGATATATTTATTATTATAATTTTCACCACCTTATTAATTGCTCGTATTTGGCCGCTTTCTCCTTTATTTGTTTGTTAGATATATTTTCTAGTGATATAATAAAAGATAAATTAATAATGTATGATGTATGTTATAGTTCAAGTATGAGAATTACGAGAGAGTATGAAGAGTATTCTGTCAAATAAATTTATAAAAAAAGATACTTTTATATTTTTTTATAGATAGAATGTATTTATTTCATCAATACCAAAATAACTTTATCTAAACTAGATAGCAGTAAATTACGTTGATTGTTTTAATATTGCATTTGTGCACAATTATTGGCATTGAGAAGAATCTAAAAATGTGCTAATACTTGGACCAGTCAAAACTATAATTTTTACAGTATAACAAATTACTCCATGGAAACAATGAGGGCATGAGGCATCGAATAATAGAAAGCAGTGACTCTTGTCAGGTGGATCATTCATAAGCTTCGTAGGTGGGCACGATAAACGTCAACTTTAATTAATCACTCAACTGTATTACTTCCCATTTAAGACCGTATCCCGCGTCCCTCGCTCGAAGAAGCATCCCATTCCCCTTTTCGACTACTCGACGCGGCAATAGGTATTCGTAGACATTCACCGGATAAATCGTAAGCAGCGCACTTTGCTTGAGACATATATACAAAAGAGGAGCACGAAAGCAAAGCCATGGGCACCTTTACAGACAGGCTTCGTATAAACATGTCAGTCTAGCGAAGCTCGTCTTCGAGAAACCGGCCCGCGTTCATCCATCACTTCTTGGGCGTCCTCCTGGCCCTCCTAGACTACGGGCCTCCGCTCCTTACATACGATTCTCCGCGAAAATTTTTATTACAAATGTAACAAATCTTTGATTACAGCGCGTGTAAAATCTTTTACTTGCTTTTTATAAGTTTCAAATCGTGAATATGCCTAATAAAATGCAATACAAAATGAAATTCGTTGATATAAAATTTTAAATATTATTCTAAACTCTCACAATATATGGTAAGAAATATTCTCGTATATGCAGAAATAGTAATAAAAATAGAAATAATAATAATATAATAATAATAATTTAAACAAAAATAATAATATATATAATCCTAATTAATTCCTATCAATACTGCGTCAACAAATTACACATTCGTATAGGGCACATACGCGACGATCATGCGTGCGGCGTCCTTTTTCCCTAAATTTTTTTTTTAACGAGCAACAGCTTGCGCAACATAGCGCGCCGATTTCCACGTACCGCTTCATACGCGATTGAAGGGCGTTTCGGCAAAATTCCGGGAAATATATGAACCGGGCACGTTTCATCTCCATCGCCTCCGATCGTAACTCAAGCAACGAACGACTTTTTCTCTTCTCTACGTCGCGCAGTAGCTCGATATGGTAGGCGAAACCGCGCGTCGCGCCGAAAAAAGACGGCAAAAGAAAGCGGCAAGGAATACGAAGCGTGAAGGAATAAAAAGGAGTGATAGAACGGCAACGTAGAAAGCAAAGGATACGTAAATGGCGGCATGCAATGTGTGTACCTGGCTGAAGTTCCGCGGCTGCGGAGAACGACGTAGGAAAATGAAGAAGGAGAAGGACGGCGTGAGGGGCGGAGGGATAAGAAGCCCTTTCGTGACGTATGGCATGTCGTCATGGAGCGTCACTTAGAGTGGCGGATGAGAAAGTATCTCATGAGCTAGAAAGAGAAGAAGAAGAAGAAGAAGAAGAGAGAGAGAGAGAGAGAGAGAGAGAGAAGGGAAAGATAAAGATAGAAGGAGAGAGCGAGACGTCGACATGTCAGGATTCTAAGGCCGCTGGGACCTGTCTGCGCCGGTGACGCCGCATTGTTGCCAGGGAAATCAGACGAAAAGACGCGATAACTAACCGCATAATAAATGAAGTGTTCACGGGGGTGTGCATCGCGCCTGGTATGCTGATATCGGGGGATAATCGTCCCTTTCCGTCTTCTTCCTCAGAGCTATCCTCATGGCAGCTTACATCAACAATGGAAATATCCCAAGACGGCGATCAGAATATTTTTCAGGATATTTATCAAAATATTTTTCGTCATATATCTCACATTCTAATTTTTCCGTTCTTGTTATACAAGGAACGAATTATAATGAATAAATATAAAGATAAGTAGATATAAGAACATAATAGATTTAAAAACAGATCTCTTCACGATTCCGATAACTTCTTTTCAACAGGTTAATTATTATTAATATTACGATTGACACTTCTCGAAAAGAAATATAGTTTATCAGAAACTCGTTCGATACTTGGTGGGTGGTGCATTATTCGATACATGCCACTTCGCGAAACATCGCCTCATCATCATCGTCAACTCTGGGTAAGGATACCACCCATCTGATGAGCACACCGACTGCTAATTCACTGATAAGAAACACACGAAGACTCTTCGCCACCCCATCGCACCCCCTTCTCATCGGCTCAATACTTATTGGTTCATATCTCGGCCGGCGCGCGAAGTCTGATATCTGAAGAAGCCGGAATTACTGCCATCTCGCCCACCCTCCTCATTATTGAGCGTACAGAAAGTAACGTAATTTGCTAAATACGTTGCTAAATACGGAGATTTGCATTGTCTTAGTTTTTCCTAGAGCCGCTAGGATAAACTGTACAAAAATAAGCGTTATCTTTGTGGTTACCTAATTAAATAAAATTTATTGATTTACTTTAAAACTATCATGCAAATATTTAATTATAATAATTTGTTACACATTGCACTATACGCTTATTGCAATATGTGGATACATATACATACATCATAAATAGTTACATATTTTGTTTATTTGACGTATATTTAAGATTTTTAATAATATTATATATGAAAGAACGGGAAGAAAGACCCGGTAGAAACATAACTGGAGCGCAATCTCAAGATCAAAATAAGATTTTACGAGACCAGGGAGAGAGGAGTCGCGAGAGTGAAGGAAGGGTGAAGGCGGGTGTAAAAGTGAAGAGGCTGTCGGTATGATGTGAAGGTAGGTGAGACGAGAGTGTAGCAGAGAAGGAAGGGGAATGGTGCCTCGATGGGGGGTAAGGACGATAAGACGCCGTGAGTAATGAGCAATGCCGCGAGTGATATCAGCGTGCGAGAACGAGATACTTCTCGCCGCTTTAAGAAGTTAGGGGTGGGTGAGTAGCGAGAGAGGAAAAGGGCGAGAGAGAGAGCCCTACAAATCAAGTTTTATACCGAGAAAAAAGTTCATTATTGGTTCGCCGTAAAAAGCTGCGGCTGAAGATTCTGTCGTGGGGTAGAGAGACCCTTTCGGCTTCGGCATAGAAGGGTGGAGGACGGAAGCTTCCGCAGGGTAAGGTCGAATATGAAGTAAATGCGAGGAACGGGAACGCCTTAAGCATTCTCATCAATTTCTCTCATCGCCTCTGATAACGGATGTGGCGAGTAGTATGTTGATAGCCATCAAGGCAAACAATGTCTTTGAAGTATAGAAGTACAAGGCGACATGACACATTTACGTCCTGTACTTCTTATTCTAAAGTCGAATTATTATTAAAAATTTCCTTTCCAAGATTAGATTATTAAAAAATATTTTTACATGCTCTGCTAAATCTGCTCTTGATTACGAAACTTGTCTCATTTAAATAAAAATTTTATTTAAATTATGAAGGTGATTTATGTTCGCAAAATCTAATGAGTTCCTCGTACGATTAACATAATGCAAGAGTAGCATTTTTTAGATCGTGAATATTTCTATCTATACACGTTAAATAATATGATGTTAAAATAATTGATTGGTTCGCATAAGACGTTAATTTAATGAACCACATAGATTATAATTACTGATAAGGAATAACCACGCTTAAAAATATTCCCGTCGTCCATCGCGTTGGCTCCCCCGACGCGTGCTGCAGCCTCTGTAAATCCAAGCGGTGTCGTTTCCACATCCTGTTTCACTGTTTTCCACCAAATAATTTCAGCTTCATTCTTCATTTAGCTTGGCACAAACTGCCGCAAACAACCGGCCCTCCCCCGCGCGAAACGAAGGCTCACCCAAGTCGCCCGCGCCGCACAGCTGCATTTATATTAAAATACTAAGAAAAACTTCCACCTACCCCCGACCCATCCCCGAGCCCGTCCTACCGCCAGTAGAATCGTTAATTTTCTGCTTCCATTCGCTTCCCGTAAATCCCCGCTACCCCGCCAGAGAAAATAATACGCGGAGGAAACGTTGACCATTATTTTCAGAGTTCACAACGCGTTCATTAAAATTATGATTTGAATCCGTGACATAGTGGCTCATAAGGGACAGGGGTGGCAGTAAAGCACAGACAGTTGAAGAGTCTGATTAAAATGTTTAGATTGTGATGCCTCCAGGATTATACAAATAATTGCATCACTTTTGGGCGGTATTTTTGTATGCATTGATATATCCATTAAAGTCAACTGTTATAGTTAAACATAACATTTATATAACTGTTATAATAAGTTCGGTTTTGCTTTAACAAATAATTATAATTGATAGATTAAAAAATAAATCCAATTAATCTTCTCTGTTACTCTTATAATAAATAAAAAAGTAACTTTATAAAATTACATCGAGAACAGATGTAATTTTATAAAGAACAGATTTGAACTCGTTCTAATAATCAAGGGATAAATTATGATAGAATGAGTTTTAAAGAACGTGTTTATAACGACAGAAGTAGTGAGAACCGAATTTATTATCTAATATATTACCATCTAATATATTACGTTCATTACCATCTAATATATTAAATAAATAGATTTCTGCAAAAGGAATATAATGAGAATTTCACTTTCGATATCTTCCATGTCCTCACTTCTTCTCGTAAAAAGATTATAGTCGCTTCTGTGTGGTCATCATACGCGATGAAACGAAGTTTTCGTGAGATCCAAACGGATGGATCATTAAGGAACATACACGTAAAAGTTTTCTTACTGGACGAGCGGATAAAAAACATTCTACTTTTTGCCATATCCGTAATGTAGAACCTGTACGTCTGTTCTAAATATACATATTTGCCGAGTATATATGTACGTATATATGTAAAGTATGAATAATACTGGCGATATAAATGGTATTTTACGTAATAAGAATCGCCTCGTGTCGCTATTCAAAGTATCTCGACGGATACGTTGTTTATCTTTTTTTTTCATTATTATTATCATCCCATTAAAGTTCAGTCATTAAAGTCAGACATCCTATTATCCGGCTATTTCCGCAACGCTCCGTACAACCGGGGCGGTAAACCGACAACTTCAGAAGAGGTAGCATGGTCGGAGCACGCTACATTATGTTCCATTATCTCACTTCACTTTTTCAAAGAGGAGAGAAATGTCAGAACGTATAAAACTAGGACGCACACAGTTTCACAGTGGAATTAAAACTCTCTTGTCTTTTACATGCGTATCAAGCCAACTGCCACCTCTCGCTTCCGTTCTCCACTATCCTCCCTCCTCGGATCCTCTTCACCTGATCTGTTGAACGCTCGTGTATTCTAACTGTGGTCCACCTACACATTACCCGCGAGCCTACCTACCGCCGTGGTTAACCAACGACAAAAGACGTGACAAAGGAAACGCGTCTTTAAAAAGACAACAAGATGTGATAAATGATCCTCGTAAGAAACGTCCCGAGTCTGCAAACCTGATTCAAGACTTTAGAGAAGGGAAATCAACGTGGTTATCGAACTCGTTTCTAGATACGCCCGAAGAAATTTTGTATAATCGTTCCTATTATCAATCTAAATTAAGCTGACTGCTATAATACTTTATGGAAAGTTAAAATTGAGAAAATATCAGCGCGTACAACATACACATGTATATTATACACACACACACACATACAGAAAAATAGAGCAGGAGACTAGATTAATTTGTAATTCCCTGCAGATACGAAGAAACTATTATTTTGCTGCACTATCACCCTAGCGATATCTTAAAGACATTGAACAAAACATTAAACTACACCAATTTGAACAAGTACGACTGGTAGTAGTATGTAAGTAGTTAACGTAATTACAAGGTATATGCATGGTTGGAGAACGTGCAAGACTCGCGGAGGAAGAGTGATGATGCTACATGCCTGTTGCTCGCTTCTCCGAGATCTCCGATGCATGGTTGCTAGCCAGCGGAGTATCCTGGGACCACGAACAGTCCAGGAACCTGTAATGGGAGGAGCCGTGGATTCTTCAAACGGCGGATCGCAGCCTGTGCACTTGACTAATCGAACGTCAAACGCTAATAAGCAACCACCGATTGCCGGGGCAATTTCATTCGGCGAGGCGAAAGCAGCTTTGCCACGGTTGCCCATCGCTTGTTCTTTCTACACGCTTTTTCCTCTCCCATCTTCTCTTTTCTCGTGGAAGCTGCAAGAGCTTCAGATCTGACTTCTGCTCGCGTTGAATTTCGCGGCGTTTAGCATTGAATCGCGATTTGGCTTACAATCGTTTCATAATGTAAATTATCAAAAATACTGCGCGATTGAAAAACTGAAAAGAATAATTACTATATCTGCAAGAGACGGAAAAATGGATAAAGCAAACGGGTTTTAAATAAAGATAATTATTTCTTTTGATCAATGTGTATGTTTTTACACAGATATATATTTTTGTGTAAAGTAATATATTATAGAATTTTCATGAGAGATATTTCCATCTTGCCAAGTATAACAACTTTCAGAGTAAAATAAAAAGACGAAAAAATATCGACCTACACATGTTCAGTGCTGCGTTAATAGATAAGAATACGATTTCGTTCCACTAAGTGGCGTTAGAAAAGAAGGAGGAAATTAGCTTTGTTAACGTATATCGCGAAGTGGAACGATCACCGTTCATACATGAAGGATGCAATTAAAACGCTAATTATTGTGCTATACACGCTACGGTGCACCTCATGCGGGTGTTCTGGTCACCTATTTCACATTGCTGTTTTTATTCTTCGCTTAATTCTATTAACTTATTATTCTTAAACTTTTTAAAACTTTTAGAAACAAGTTTATAGTGCAGAATATAAAAGAGATGTAACACGGAATTCGGTACAATTAAATATAACTAATAATCTAAAGTAAATAAATATTAAACAATACCTAATATTATCAAATCATTTTAATTGTTCACAAAAACATAGAATACTGCATTTTATGTGACGCTTGAAGTATTGACTCACTGGAACAACAGTGCAGTATCACTGCAGATATGAATTTACTTATAGTTGACTCAGTTATATCGCACGAAACAGGAAGGCAAGTTCATCGCGGACATAGAAACCTATCATTCCCAGTGGCATCGTAGAGAACAAACCTTCTGTTCATTTTTTACTGAACTCATTGTGTCACCGCCGCCATTATTATTTATAATTGCGTAATAGGCACGGAAGGTACGGAGAGGAGAGTCCCACCGGCGCGGAGGATTACAAAAGGCCGAATCAACTAAAGAGTCTCGCATTTGCAAGTAGATTATCATTCTGAGAAGTGCCGGGACTTCCTTCTGCTCCGAAAACAACTGGGCAACGTCTTTGTGCTTGACGTTTGACAAATAAGAAACAGGGTCCAGCCGTATCATTACCCATCCTTCGCGGTGGATTCGACTTCGCTTCGGAGCCCGGGCATCCTCAAAAACTCCTTCGGCGATCTAATAACGTCGAGGACGCACCGCCTCATTAGTCAAGTCCAAGCTCCTCACCCTCGGGCTCACCCTATTACAGGCGCTTGGATGTAACCGTTGCCACGTCACAAGCCAACCTGGATACCCTGCCTATGAAAATGCTTCCTTCTCCATCTCGCCGAAACTGACACGAAGGCCTTCACCTTTCTCTTTTTTTTTTGCACGAATGATCGATCGTTGATACGGATGCTGACAAAATCAGGATTAGACGTACCAGGAATTCTCAATAACACGAGAAACATACGCAAAAGCACATTGAATCGTCAATGCATTGCAAAAAGCACAGATATTCCAGCTCAAAATGAAGATACGGAGTAACGATCACAATCGGCGTATATACAATATATATGTGTGTATATAACTTTTTAATTTTTAAATTTTGTTATTTTTACATAAAATATTTATTTACAAATAAATTTATATATGCAGTACATTATATATGCTCAGCGATAAGAATAAAGAAACAAAACATTTTATTCATAAGAAGTATTAAATATATTTATTTATGCTTTGTATGTGTAATTAATACAATTACACAATAAACATAAAAAAAGCTTTTCTTTTGTATAGTAAGCAATAAATATATTTTTCTTGTATATAAATAACATACTAATTGTATATAAACACAATAAATTACATGTAAAAGTGGGAAATAAAATATATGCGTAAATAACTTACCCACATACATATTAATAATTGCTTTATTTTGTCAAATTTCATCAACTATATGACAAATATTATTTCAATTAATTGTCAAATCGTTGTGATGATACGGGATGTATGTTCACACGGAAGTCCGTTGACGCAGCGTGTCACCCACGATGGTAAAAATCAAATAAGTGGTAATCAACGCGTGTCAGTCGGGCGGACTGCGAGTCCAGGAGGGCCAAACACGGATCATCTCCTCTTTCGCTTCGCTCTCAATCTAGAAACAGAAAGCGCCGTACGACCTCGCCGGAGAAGGCCCGCCATAGGTGATGGATGGGTCTCGCCTCTAACAGTTTTGTCTATACATGCCCTCGCGCCGTTTCCCCAATTAAACAATTGCATTCACATCCATCCACCCGTCCTCCCCGTGAGATCGCGACCGGGGTCCCCCTCCTCACCCTTCGATCGTCGTTTCTTCGTCCCTCTGTCCCTCATTGTCCTCGTATATGTTTCTCTCGCCGTTCGTACCGAAGCGTCGGACGTACAACGGACTCGTCACCGGAAGATTTCGCCTCGAAGCAATTTACGATCAAATTGCACGCTGAAAGCCCACCACGTAGCTGCGCGCGCGAGCTGCAAAACGGCGGATACGTGATGTCTGATCAGAAGTAATTGCGCTTGGCGCGCGGAAGGTGTACCCGATGATTTGCATGCTCGCGATGCCAGCTAAGGCAATTTTTCGCTCTTTCCTAGTGCGGCGTTTCCCATTTGGTAAAATGATTGCGCGTCCATGGCACCGAACAATATCCTGTTTTAGGTATCGTTTGTGAACAAAGAATTATATTGTATTGATCAAAGTGTCATCTATAGCTCTTGACAGTTCATAAAACTTTTAGTCAGATATTTAATTGAAATATCTCTTTCAACAATGAGCTGGCATCTGAAAGATCCAAAGACGGCTGGAAGAAGTTTCGAATGTTTCGGACGTTCGACAGAATGTCTTTTAGTTTCTTGTGCCATTTAAATTTACCGAGATATCTAACGCATATCTATGCTATGTAATAATGCACGTGGAAGGAAAGGCTTGCTGAATGTAAAGTACGACGGCATATAATCCGTAATCATAATTCAACGTAGCGTCGCGTCGCCGGTTTTGCGACCAATGACTGTCGGTGGTTCGTCACGTTTCCCCGTCCATCTCCTGAAATCACGGCTCTCGGCCGGAATTTTATGTAAAATCCGATGCGCCTGTTAGTTTATGCGGGCAGCATACATTGGCGGTGGTCCCACGAACGTGCCCTACGTACCAAGCCCCACTCTTTCTCTCCCTTTTTCTTTTGTTTCTTCCCTTCCTCCTCCACCTCCTCCTTCAACGACCCCAACGTCGATTTGAACCGTCCTCGATATTTCGGTGCGATCGCTCACGGCGATACCGAGATTTAACGACCCCGCCAAAAGGGAAAAAACGGGCATAAAAGATCGGCAGAATCTTTTTTTTATTTTCCGCAGTGCGGAGGGAGGGGGAGGGGGAGGGAAACGTAATGGATGGAATTGAAATTAGAAATTTTTGAGTGCCGTTCATTTTTCTCGCTTACGACGCCCGTACGATTGATCACGAGAACGTCGCGGCGCGAGAGGAATTGCAATAATGTGTCTCATGGCCGGATCAGCGGGGCAGATTCAATAGGCTTCGTGTGTGTACCGCACGCGAAATGGAAGACACGGAAATGTCAAGGAGGAAGAAAGACGCATTACAGGCAGAGGGCAGCAGACTGTTCGCTGACGTTTGACATCGCCGGCGGCCTCGACCGGCGTTTCTCTCGCTGTCTGTCTCTTTTACGAAGCACCGTTGAAAAATGATTCTCTCCGTAGCTGCCCTGGCTAAAAGCACAAAAATATTTTTTCGCCCGCTGAAAGATACGCCTCTCTCGGTTTGCGAACGGTTAAACGTGCCGCGAGACCTCTTGCTCTTCGTGAATAATTTATTTATTTGACAGATACTTTATAATATATTCAGTATCTAATAGATCCTATTGAGTTATTGAAATATCAACTAGGACTCTCATTGTATGAAAAAATGCAATATTATAACATGTTATACACTGAGAAAAAAAATTTGTTGAAAAACAAAATATTTAGTCCAATACGTTCAACGTAAAACATTAGTTGGTTTAACTGAACATTAGTTGAATTAACTAATTTTTTATTAAAAAATTTTGATGGTTGACATTGAATGAACTGTACCCTTTTTAATTCAACTAATGTTCAGTTAAACCAACTAATGTTTTAGTTGAACGTATCGGACTAAATATTTTGTTTCTTCAGTGTAGAATAACAATATTGAGAATTAAAGTGTAAAATACGCTCGTATATGTTAAATCATTAAAATTTTTAATATTTATTTATTTTTATATTAACATATTTTCTGCAGAGAATGTAAAATTCAACGTGTTTCTTATTAGCCTCAACAAAACGTGCCATAACTTCCGTGAATATGCATATCCAATTCTTTTAACCGCAGCGTGACCACTGAGCACGTGGTACCCAAGTTTGGGACTGAAATTTGTTCCGCTTGCGAACGTACAGTAGCTTTCCGGATAGAATCCTAAATTCTATCCAGCTTGCAAAATTAATGCATTTCCAAGACACATGGCTAAAAAGAAAAGGTCTTATGTAAACATCGCATGAAATTTACCGATAATACTTTTAAAAAGTGATTTTAAACAGAATTTACATTAACATATAATAAATTATAAGACGACTTGACTGGCCATAGATGGTATTTTATTACTATGTATCAATCATACGGATTGTGGTCCTCTACGAGTATTAAATTTAATAATAATAATGCTAAAGCATCTATTAGATTCTCCCCCCTCCCCCAACGTAGTAATAAAATATCATCTATGGCCAGTCAAGTCGTCTTACAATTTATTATATGTTAATTATTTACTGGTAATTTAGGAATATTAAAGTTTCTGGTTAGAATAAATATTAATATTGTAAAAAATGTAACGAGAAATAATTTGCCATAGTAAATGGCATATATAAATTCCAAAGTCGAAAATAGTCTTTGCCAGTAATATAATACAATAAATATTAACAAACATCTTGAAACATAATAATATTCTTTCATTGAAGTACGCAATTAACTCTTTCCTCCTTTTTAATTAATGAAAAACAGTCGTTAAAAAATGTAAATATATTTTGTTTAAATTAAATCATGAACTCTGTGCAAAAGTATCTATTATCAATTTTTTTATCAACGGAACCTGTCATGACCTATCGCAAAATTCATTCGAAAGAAACGGACGCCGTTTGCGTTAGAAACAAGAAAGAAGTCGATTAAAGCACGCACGTCATTGTGGAAGCAAGGTATGGAAGAGTTTCGCTGAAGGTAAATGAGTCTCGCAACTAGCCGGAATACGAGAAGGTTGCAGGTTGCTGGGGGTTGTGTCAGTTCACCGGGAAAGGAAGGGTAGCGAAGAGGCGAAGCGGCCACGGGCCGTGGATACGCAGGGAGGTCCTAAAGGGCGAAAGGACCGTCCGACGCAGTATTTCTTGCCCGCTCTGCGCTATATGCTCCCTGGTCAAACGCTGTGTCGCCTTTGGTATTTATCGGGCAAGTTCTCACCTCAAGCTCATTTGTCTTCTCGCCGCGGGGAGTTGTCCAGGAGGGGTTCAGCCAAGAGGTGAACCTGTGACGGCACACGGCCGAAGGAGTAGGGGTGGCTGAGGAGGGAAGAGAGGAGGAAAGAGATCGTTTTGGAGCTCTCCGTAGAGCTACCAAAAGCTCGCCAACCGCGCTCTCACGGTGGCCGATTCAACTTCGCGTCGCTATTCACTTTATAGAGCTTAGGTTTAAAGGACGTAAGCGCCGGCGCGAAAGTTATCGAACATGGATAAGCATTTAAAGCGGCATTATGGAGCAACTTTGAAAACACAGCCAATGATAGTTTGTCGACTTACATTTCGTCTGCATTACGTTATCGCTTCCAAACTGCTGTTGGCTGTTGACACGTACACGATATTGCAAATATTTGCAATATCGCATACATGTCGACGAATGTCGCAGCTTTCATTCGTTTCTCTGTAACAATTCACAATTGAACGTTCGCACGACGAAAAGAATTACAGGCGCCAAGGACGCACCGAGCGCGAGCTATTTTTCTACGGATTTGGTAATAGAGGGTGTATGTGTATATAATGTACGGCGTTCGCGAAGAAAAAAGATTGCGTAGCACGGCTCGGCGTTATTAATGACACGTTCTCCGGCCGCATAATATTCATTACCACAAATAGTTGATTATGTACGTTGGCTCATATTTTACGAGTGGCCGACAAAGGACGTTGCTACGCTGCGAGGCCATGACGAATTAATCTACTGATTAAAGCAATCCCCCTGACACCAACGGGCGCTACCACACATTTAATACGTCACCGAGAATCAAATTCCGGCCGCCCTTACGGCTTGTCTTCTTTTTGTAACCATCTGCATCGCTCACTTTGAGATCTGGGAATTTCTCGTCAAAGATCATGCTCGTCGTACACGCGCGGCGTAAGCTGCCATTCATATTAACAGCGTTCTGTGTTATTGAATTAGAGTCATTAAATGTTTTTACGTCGATGTAATTCATTAGAGACAGTTCACTACCGATTTCCGAGAATTTTTATAACAGTTTTTATAACAGACGCATAAAAACATTGCTTGCGCGTAATACGTATGTCTGTTTTATATCACGAATTAATTTTACGAAAAGATAAGTGATTAAGCAATATAATGTTTCGATGAAAATCTTTATATTATATTATTTTGTAAAAAACAATAAAAAATTTATCACCAAAGTTCCAAACTGTAATGTTCAATGTGAGACAATATGTATTTCAAACGTATTTCTAACGAAGAAGACGCATGTTATTAAGACACGGCACGAGATAACTTATTAGGATACACGTAACAGATTCTGTCAATGTTTATAGGCAGCGATATACCATCCATCACCATTTTTCAGTGTATCTGCGATCATCCATCACCAACACTCCGGAATCCTGGGGTGGGCCTGACGCGAGCTGCCCTTTCGGGCTAACAACTTGTTTCTGTTGACACTATCGAATGAGTTACCACTTTCGGATGGTTTTTGTTGACACTATCAAACGCTTTACAGTTTACGAACAATTATGCGTGATTTATCACCGCATACGCGCCAATTCGACGTTATCCTCCCAACATTCGTGTAGCTTGACGGCGTGTTATACGATTTTTACGGAAAGTCGTGTCCGGCAAACACGGATGACGGACCATAATAATCAACCCGAACCCTTCAATTAAATCTCATTTCGTAACCAAGACTTTCTACGTTACCCACGGTATGATAGTGAACTATCACGCTCGTGTAGATCTGGAGATTGGACTGTCAGAACAGACGAAATTTCCTTCTGGCGGTTACAAGTGCTGTCCCTATAACTTTGCAATGAGAAACGACGTACACGCGAAGGCGTACTTAGCATCACGAATTGATATCGAAGCCGGACGGGTCACGTGACCTGAAACATCAAAGGATCTCTATGCACGAGGTATAAGTGTATACCAGGGCGGACTCTGAAAGCCGATTGGTCGACGTGCCGATCGACATAGCATGTCACGTGGAACGCCTACGAGTCACGCAAATCTTCTTTGTTCTCGAATTGAATCTCAAATCTCCAAGTTTGCTTAACGCAAGAAAAAATTGCCTAACATTTTTTTTTATTGGATCAGATAGCAATTTGTGAAAAATTTGTGAGTATAACGGAGAAAACATTATATATTACAAAAATGTTAATTTTAATTCAACCTGACTGGCCAGATGTATTGTAAAAAGAAAAGCACTATGTTTCGACCATGGGATTTGGTCCTTTTCAAGT
>NJRP01000016.1:652243-679737 GCA_003063835.1 Aphaenogaster floridana | reverse complement strand
ATAGCGGTCAAATTGTCAGTGTCCCTTTGTAAATTAATCGTGTGATCATGTTGTTTTATAAAAAATGTTTCAGCAATCTCTCGCTTTCTCGTAACAATTTCTTTATACAGTATAACATTATATATTACGTTAAAAATGCATAGAAAGAGTAATCAATCGCGTAGCCTCGAAATATTGCTTCTTTTGATATTGACTTTAATTATTATTTATCTAAAATGTAACATTCAAAAGTATTAAGAGTGCTTTTCACTAGAAAACATCAGTAAGAAGATATCCTGATCCCATAATTTGTGGCAATATTATTTGTAAGCTGTCTACCGAACTTGACCGTCTGGCCACATCAGTATCTCGTGATCGAAGGCACTGCCTCATTTCTCGTTAGTTTAGAATTAGTAGAATAATAAACGGCGGCACTCGTTTCCGTGATTATGAATGGTGGCCCAATAGAGCACCGAATACGCCTACCTACGAAACAACCCCGCAACGATACGTACTTAATTACATAGCGACCAGAACTCGCCCCAACAAACGTATAAACGCAAACACACGCATGCGTATTACGTGCACGATAAAAAAAATGAAGAAAGGAAATATTGAAAATATCTTGTCTCGCCAAGTAGATCAGAGAACAAATAACATTGTTAGTAGACATCGATTGCAATCACTAAATACGTTAATTGCATTCATAGTGTTTTTACGGCTACATTCGATTAGATTGTATATTCTAATTTTTATCACAACTTGGTAGTGATATAAAATTATTGTCTTCCATCATTATTTACACCATATTGATTTTATATTTCTTAGAAATATTTTGCATCTTTTCTATTTACAAATTTTTATGAAACTCTTGAAGAACCAACCAAATCTTGCGGAGATATAAAAATTTAATGTGATGAAGATAGGACAAGCTGCAGATGACCAGTCCTTATAATTACCGTTACCGCATCTGCTTGTCCGCATATTTACCGATCGCGTGCATCCTTTTGCATCATCCTCGCGCATCATCATGTCTTAAGCGATTGTCATCGCAGTGAATGTCTTTATTTCGTACGCATAAAATCGCCGAATGATATTAACTCTCACGGCAAAATCCAAACTGGCTTTCATGATACGAATCTTACGTTCATCTCTCAATATTTTGCAAATGGGCGCTTTCCAAATTACGTGCATCTGCTGTTAAATTATATAATCCGTGAATAAAAATTTATAATGCAGTTAATACCATTACGCCACGTTTGTATTTAACCTTTGTTGATTACATATTTGATATCTTTACAGAGGGTGAAATCCAAGTCTTTATAATTTATATGTAGCTCAATTGAATTATATAAATAAAATGCAAACATTAAAAATTATGCTTAATAAACTTGTTTACCTAAATGTTCCTTTTATATTTAAATTTTGATTTAATTATCCATGATCAATATAAAATATCGTTTTCTTAAAATTTATTTCTTACATATATCTTATAAATGCATTGCAATTGACGAACGATTAATAATTATGAAATAACTATAAAACTGCATATATTAGAGAACTTATTGCCGTATCAATTGCCTCGATCATTTCTTAAAAATTTGTCGGCATACGATAGCGGTTTCCGCGACAACCCTTATCCGAGCGGTTAATAGAATAGCGAGTTCGTAGTCACGGCTGCGTCTTCGAGAAGTTAAGCGGACCGCCTCGGGCTGTTCCGTCGCGGCTTTCCGTCCCCGTTTTGCGGCATTCGAATTGCAAATACCAGAATGTTTGCATGTTGTTGTCACCGCATCGGTACCCGGAGGGGAAAAGGTAGAATGCCGCGACGGCAGTGGCGGTTGGAGGCGATGGCAACGCGAGGAGGAGGAAGAACTCCTCAAGAGGAAATGGAGAGGAACCGACTCAAGTCTCAGATAAAGACGAATAAAAATAGGCGAGCAAGCGAAGAGATAGAGGGTGCAGGATGGAGACGGCGTTTCCTGCCTGGGGAACATTAGCGCCCTCAATACTCCCCCGCCCCCGTTGCTCAGACCGTCCAACCACCTACGTTGGGAAAGGGGCCACATTCCCCTGCCCAACTATTCACCTCTCTCGTCCATATGACAGACATTGTGGGTAAGAATCAAGCAAACATCGCTGAAACATCGTTCACGCAGCATGCGTGTATGGTTTCCCTTCGATCAAATGATTCAACACATATCCGATTTGCCGACCAGCATATGTCAGTCATCTCGATAAGGTATTATTCGGGATTTGCTTGTATTATTTAAATTTGAAAAAATCAAAAAAATATACAAGTTTATTTAAAAATTGGAGAATATACTTTTACTTAAATGTACATCTTCGAGTCTACATCAGTACTATGATCTTCGTTAGCGTTCAACGTAGGTATCTCTAAAACCGGATGCTACGTTCTGACGTAAGATTCCTATGATATTTGTATTAGTGTGTGATGTTATGAGACTTCTTATCTCTTTGGGAATAAACTTTGCCTCCATACCGCCTGCTTGTATCACAAGTCTTGATCTTGTGTCATGCGAAAAGAATGTCAAGATAAAGATCCGTTCGTCATAATGTAGATGCTAACAAACGTAGCCTCGGCCTAATGCAGCTGATAGACATCAACCAAGAAAACAAGAAGATATAACGGAAATTCCATTTCGCTAAGTTTTCCCAGCTCAATTCAACGAGTTTGACCTTCAATTCAATTTTCATGAATCACGGAGGATACCGCATCACGTTTAAACACCATGGGCCGCTCGAGGACAAGAAAATCATCGCGCGATGGGAGAAGCGAGCGAGCAGACTCGCAGTCCTGTCGTGATTTCGCGATCATCGCGTGCGATGATTGCGCGCAAGGATGCTGGGAGGTAAATGTCGGATCCGACTGTCCCTATTATAGAAGCCATTTCGTTGGCTCCGGACATGGTGGATGGCGCATTACGATAATACAGCCTAATAATAGAGTGCCGAGAGAGAGGTAGGAACCTGAGGGACGCCGATTGGCCGCCTCGGGCATCGTAATTGCGGCCGTCCGATGATTATTGGTGGCAGAGGGGGCTCGATCACGATCGAGAGTCCGGTGCGTCTCCGGATCGTCGACTGGCTGAGACCTTCGGGATACTCGATCGCTTCCCCTGCCCTCCCGCTTGTATCCCTCTCGACATCTCCCATCGACTAAACACACCCATTATGCTGAAAATGCGACTTTGATGATTGGGTGCGCGGCATCTGAAGCGAACGCGGCTCTCCTTTAAATGCGGTTTCCTCAAGATGTCGGGTATTCCATAGACTTTGTTTTTTAATTCAGCTGCTGATCGCTACTTATAAGAGTAGCCAGCCGAAGTGGTTAGTGTTGCTCTCTTTAATTTTTACCGGATAGCTGTACACACGATTGGCCGATCTCGTGCTTTTAAATGAGATGGATTAAATGAGACCATCGAAACTCATTAAAGAATTTACTGGCTCGGAATTACTGTTTTTAAATAACAAAGTTACTGTCTTATATGACAAAGTAGGTGAATATTTATACATATTTTAACTCACTATAAAATTATACATACAAAAATTGTATAGAAAAAGATAGTTTATTGATAAAAATTTTTTCTGATTTATGTCGCAATTGCTGTATGTAGGTCGTGAGACGCTAATGAGGAGAGCTCCGAGATGCATTCTAATGAATCTAAGTAAGCTTTTGCGTTATATTACTTACACGAAGGGTAAGTCACCATACGGTTGCTTTGTTTCCATTTGTCGTCCGTGGGGCGACTTCTACCATTTCTACTTTTATTGCGGGTCGCGCAAGCATGTGCGCTACGGTGGTCAACATGCAATTAATTTCAATTATAAAAATATTATTGTCCTTTTTACAGCGCTGGCAGGTGCTTTGTGGTCAAAGGTCAGCTTTTGTTACGGGAATCTTACGGTCACAATTTCCATGTATCTTTAAAAACCATCATGATTTCGCTAATTACCTCGATATAGCAGACCAGTACTATTTATCTAGCGCAAAAAAATATCGTTTTGAGTTTGCCTAATTTTTCTTTTTTTACGTTGCCTCTATTTCACCTAATTTATTATTTTAAGAATATCGGAAAATTTATATATCGTACGATTTTCTGGTTAAATGACATAAATTACGGCAATACTGATTTCAACAATTTACGGATTTTGTTGTATTTTCACCGCTTACGGTCAGAAAACCACAGCTGGAAAGGAATACTTGCGGCGCCTGCCGCGAATATTATTCAAAATTAGCGGGGCAGCGAAAGTCGGAAGTCCCAATTTCGCGAGCGAAGACAGTGAGCCCTGGCCGCGCTTTCTCATCGTCATTACTTCGTAAGCTCTCGCGTAGCCGGCAAGCTCGCCCTCGCACAAAAGAGCGAGAAACTTAATTAGGATTCTTTTATGATTCGATTTAACCGATCACCGGTCTTGTAAAGCCGGCAGCCTCACGCGCAGAAACGTCTGACGTGAAATTTCGCACAATGTACGCGCAAAGTATTATTGACTATTAGCAAACAGACAATGGTGTGCCTTTTTTTCCACCTACGGGGCGTGATCATATATTCCGACGTTATACGGCAAATCGAATAGAGCGCATCAGAGAGACGTAATTTACAAATAGGGCTTCTTTCTTGACAAATTGCACCGAAGCTCGCGGTTACGTTGCCCGATGAGAATGCGGTATCATTTAACCTACAGACTGCGGGAGCCTTAAAACAACGAAAAAGAGCCATCGAGCTATTGGAAGCTCGGGAGCTATTTAAATCTGTTGAATGGCTCGTGGAAGCAGAGCAACCTTCTCTTTCAGCACGGGGATTCGGCAACAAAGGCGGAGGTTTTACTTTTAAATTTAGTACACGGCCGAGATCCCTCCCCGGCACCCGTCTTCACCCCTGCCGCCTTTCGGTAAATAAAATAGGGATTTAGTTCCACCTTGACTTGAGTTTATTCCGTAGTCGCTCTTGAGAGAGACAGAGGACGACAGGATAAATCAGCCGCCGAAAATGTCGCGTGTAATAAAATGTTCGCGATTAACGTGGATATAATTAAGATTAAACTATCATTGGATGACAAAAATCAAAAGCAACTCGTAATAAATTCTTTTATTAAGAGAGTAGCTTCGCGCGTACGTTAAAAATCAAACATATAATCTCGTGAGTATTTGGTAACAATGCGAAATGAGAGAAAAGAGAAGAGACGCAGATAGAATTTGGTGCAACAAGCAACAGCGTTTCGACGGGGATTTCGCGGAAAGGTGCACAACTTTCGGAAGTGTGCTGGATTGCTCGTGGCACAAATTACCTCTTTAACGGAGGGCTACCTACTTCTCTCGGAGGATCCGGTTCAGGGAGGAAAGATGGAGTGGTCCCAAGAGGAAGAGGGGAAAGGGAAGACCGCTGGAAAAGAAAGACCACGTACGACGTGGTGTCGGACTCTGGCCAGGCGTCACGACGCCCTACTGTCTTTCCGAAGACAGTCTGCTACGAGGCGGTCCAAGTGACAAATAGATGTACGTCGTGACCGCACGATTTACTCCTCTTGCCAGGGGATAAAAGGTTCCTGACAAAATTCCGCCGCGACAGCGGATCTCACCATTACGATCCTATTGTTTCTTCATAACCAATTGATCATTACGATTCTTCAAAAGGCTTGAATCTTTCGTGCCCACGTGTGAATCTTATATCGTTCATAATTCTGATTTCTATCTTAAAATTAAAGACATAGTCAAACGTTAAATATTCATTCATATTAAAATATAATGTATTAATATTTTTATATCTGTATAATAGCGATGTAATGAAATTTATAAATGATAAAAGACAGACACAGAACTCAATATAAGAAGAAAAAATCGTAATCGTAATGTTCACAATAAGCCGAGCATTGTATTGCTTACATACATCACGAACAGAAGCATAATTAAGACTAATGAGTAACAAAGTAATTTTTCCTATAAAATATCCGAATGTCGATACAATAGTGTGATAAAACATATTTACAAGATGATTACAATTGCTGCAATCAGACTATTTCGTTATATTTGTCGTGCAGCAAATACAAACATTTACTCTCGTTCGTCTTTAATACGAATATTTTTAATTTTCCATATTTCTCTTTCAGCACCTTCCCTCTCTCGATAAGTTTGACGCTCTTTTCTCCCTTTTAACACCAGCATGAAGGAACGGCGTCTTCTTCCGGGACTGCTGCCGGTATCTTCCCGCCCACTGCCGGCCTCACTTCCTCGTACCCACTCTCATTATCTCGAGGAAATTAAATATGTCATCTGATTCTTAAAGTTAATTGAACTTTCGGTCCGCCGTGAATACTCGACCAATTTCTAATTCATTAAGGTAATGCATTGAGCA
Source organism: Aphaenogaster floridana (assembly GCA_003063835.1). Lineage (NCBI taxonomy): Eukaryota > Metazoa > Arthropoda > Insecta > Hymenoptera > Formicidae > Aphaenogaster > Aphaenogaster floridana. The sequence continues at coordinate 673,384 of NJRP01000016.1, read as the reverse complement.
CGTGCCAGGAGCATCATAAGCAAAAAGTTTTTGGATACACGATTGACTGAGATAACTCGATTTAATCTTATTCAAAACTAGTATGTCCAATGTGATCTCGTTATTGCAATACATTCAATAATTGCATAAGATAGAAGATATGAATTTCAGGCCCAAAACATGATATTTACTTCAGATACTTTGTAAAAGATATGATAAATAGGAACATTCTCTTATTGCTCTCCACTATTTGATAATAAATATTTTGCATTATAATTATAAATTTTCCATTAATGTTTTGTATTAAAATAAACGAAACGTTTTATTTCGAAAATTCCGTCTTTTATTGCACAAAGTACTGCTCGGAGTAACCGTTTATATATCTGTAACAATTATATATGTATAATATTTAAAATAACAACATCAAAAAAAAAATATATATATATAAGAGCAATATCATTCTATGATTATATTTTTCCAGTTAAAAATAAATGGATATGTGATCCGAACAGATAACGATCTCGAAGGGTGAAACACATCGTCCATCGCACATGCACATGAAGGAGATTCATGCCGCGTGCTCTGGATGCCTGGTCACGAATGTGCAAGTCATCAAGCTCCATAAGGGGGTGATGAGACGCCTAAAGTTAGAACACTGGAGGTGTTCGCGAATAATATGATACACCTAACGGCAGATACAGAGCATGATTGCGTGAATCTGCTCTCTGATCGATTGGAGAAATGTTATTTCTTTTCGTGTCTTATTCTCAGAAGGGAAGTTAATTTTGTTTTCCCTTATCTACTTCCAGCTTAGTAAAACGATGAGCAGTCAAACGCGCGATTTATCACGGTCATCGAAATCTGATCACGTGGCGATTATACCATACCTTCAGATTATGTGTCGAGTTATGACGTCGTTACGATACAATCAACGAGAACTTGCATAGGTAGGTCAGAAAGCGATTTCACCGCCTAATTCCAAGGATTGCCTATACTTTGAGAGATCAGAGAATTACCGGAAAGCCTAAATGCATCTCCTATTATATGGTTAATAGCAATCGTAGATATCAACGGATTTGTATTATCATGTAAATATTTTAAGATACTTGTCCAAGCGTAAAACAAATACTCTACAAATTGTTTATTTGTCTGATCAATTTATTACAAAATATAATATCTGCAACTTTAACATTTTCCAAAGTTAAGTAAAAAAATACGCTCAAGAGAAAATTCAATATTTAAAATATTTTTATAACAATGTTTGCTTTATTATTTACAACATTATATATTATTTTATATTTGTTAGTTATTCACCTATGTCTTTTTTATTTCTTATAAAATATTTATCGCTAATTTTAAATAATCAAAAATTTTATAATTAATTAACTAGACATATCGTGATTTGTTTCATAAATAAATGTCACAATTCATATTAAAATTAAAATAATTTTCTCTATTTAATAATATTATTTTGCACACAATGTCAATATAATATTGCGGGAAAGTAACATAGATAAATGTTGAGTAGCCGCAATTAATTATGCTCGATCATCGTCGGACATATAGTCCCATTCGGAAAACCCGCGTCGACCTAATCGCTGCCAATTTATTTAATCGAATAAAGAAGGGCTTGCGCTGGAGAGCCCAAATTCCTGGTGTGCGACATGGTATTCGCATTACGAAAGGCCGGGTCTGGCTTTCTGACCACCCGAGTAGCAAGTGTGTGCAGAGGTTACAGTTAAGGTAGCCTGTTAGGAGCGGAAGGGTTGGCGGAACTCATTCGGGGACGAGTGGAATATGAGAGACCGACAAGGGTGAGACAACAAAAGCGTTGTACTTTTGCCCAGTAGGCTATTGCCGTATATATTTTCAAATGTATGCGCGTTATATTTCCTGCCGTTTGTTTATTTTACATACATACTACATACACGCACACGTCACTTTTATTAAACACAATCATAATTTCCACAGCGTCTATGCTATAGACGACGTCATCTAAGCGAGATTGAATATAAACGATAGAAATGTTTAATTCTGGAAAGACTGTCCGTATTAATAAACGTAGTTTTACGTAGTCCACCTCGATTTGTGACACTTGGAAGTAAACGTGTATGGTCAGGTGGTTGCGAGAAAAGAGGGATACGAAAACGTGGAGAAGGTCCTCGGACGTGCGGCATGTCGGTGTGGAGAAAGAGAAGGTTTACGAGAAATGCGGCCACCGCAACACACGCGGTGGCCGAGACCAAACCAAACCAAAGATTAATGTACTACACTTACTGGGGCAATTTGCGCCAAGTGTCGGCTGTAGAACTGTGTATACCTCGAGTTCTGGAGGTAGATTTGTTCCATGGGCACTCGCAGGGAGATCCCTCGCTCTCTCTTCCTATCCCCGAAGAATAACTCGAAAGGAAAGTTTCGAATTCACCATGAAAAAAACGGGGAAGAATAATAAAATTTTATACAAAATCTTGTAAATTACAATGTAACGAACGCAGCCCGGTTAGTGACATCACCAGCATTTATTGAATCGCTAATGGAAATTTTTCGCTAGCGATTCAACTGTCGTCATCGAATCGAAGAAGTCATCCGACAAGATCCGCTAATTAATATTTCCGAACAAATGAATAATCGCTGCCGCGGAAATGTCGAGTTCTGCCGACGTGCCACGGGGGCCAAGATATAAGCAAATTAAATATGCATAATTAAAACGAAATAGCGACGGGAGAAACGTCGCTCGTGCGGTTCTAGCTGGCTCGAATCAGAGGGAAGAGGACTTAAGGCAAGGAACATTCTCGTAGCAACATCTGGCCGCTATGAAGTATAAAGAGGCATGCGATATCATCCGCAGTGAATGCTTAATTAAAACCTCAGACTCCTCAGCCACGGAGTTCCCCTTAGTCGCGCGCTAATCGCAAGAACCACCGTTGCTGTTCAACACGAACCAGCTCACCTTTATATATCCCTGTGGTAACAATTCCTTGCTTTACGTTCATTTTACGAATGATTTTCATCTCTACTGATCGTTTAACAATCGTATCTGCTTCCATTACGCAGCTATAATAATTATCATCAGACTATTATTGGTTAAATAAGATTAGGACCGACGAAATTGTCAAATATAAATGAGAATAGGCCAAATGTTGATCAAACTATTAAATTGCTCGTCAATTTAACATGTGAATTAATTCCAGTTTTATGTAAGGATTGTGTTTCAAGACCGACGAATATGCGGCGCGCAGTTCGCATAAACAGGGAATTCAGAAAAATTATTATTACGCACCAAGATTCGTGGTTGACCAGCATTTGGCTTATTCTCATTTATATTATTGGTTATTTAAATGTATACGACTTACAAATTAAGTAGTTCCATCTTTAAGTCGCATTTAAAGGAAATTAGAGGTCTATCTGAGTAACAGGTTCCTTAAATTGCGCGTTGTGTGGCTCATTTCAATGAAAATCTGATCTTTAATCAAAACTTTCTTCGTATAAAGCTGAGCAACAATTTTTAATCGATCCTCGAAGCAACGTGATAAGCGACAAGAAAGGTGAATTTAAGAAGCGGTAGTGAAAGTAGGCGCTCTATAGCATTTCCGGTGGCATACTAGCTACCCAGCGAGAGAAAATTTCACTTGGAGCGTCTAACGAGTTCGCTTTTACCCCAGACGACGAAGAAGAAAAAAGTTGAAAGAGGGTCGAAGTGGGGAGAAGAGTTTTAGGTACGAAAAGCGAGCCTCTCCTTTCCAGTGGAGCAAGGACGGCAAAGACCCGTCTCAGTGATCCGATGAGATTGACAGGTCGAGCCCTACTCGTGGACCCGTGCCGGTTGCTATGCTAAAATGGCGATGAAAGATGATTTACTTTTAATGGTGGAAAACGCTACTTTCTCAATAAGCACTTCTTTCAGCTAATTATAACGACTCGTTGAAGGAAGGATCATGACCTAGTAAATGTTAAGTAACGTCCGGATCTTTTACAAAACGCCCTAACTAAATTTTCGTCCGCATATATAAGTGTTTTATTGTACTTGATACACAACGCATGTTATTAAAGCATTGTAACGACGAATGTTTGAATTATTGCAAGACACAGGTACGCATTTTTCGTACACCCTATAGCACATATATCACGCGTCGCAGGAGAGAGACAGCTACGTCAATATATATGCAAACGCCGATATAACGATCTATCGGTACGTAAATACATAAAGGGCGAGGACGAGCGAGAAAAAGCGATGGCACGAAAGAAAGAAAAAAAGAACGAACGGCGAGAGACGCGCTCGCGGAATAAGAGAGAAAGAGAAAGAGAGAGAAAACTCCAAGCTTAATATAAAACTTCATTTCGCAATCGGCGGCAGCCGGAGGAAACGCGAAGATCCGACACGCAGAAATTCCGCGGTCGTCACAAAAAGGGCGAGCTCGAAAGAATCTTATTTTTCTGGCATTAAGCTTTTCGCGGTGCGCAAAATTGCTCCAAATATAACTTATTATCCTCGACAAAATGTTGCAGCACAGCGTGCTGCTTTAAGATGGAAAAGATTTTGGTGACAACTTTCGAGACGCTGCAAAGCGCAAAGCGGCGAATTATTTCGAGATTAATAAAACGAACGTAGAGATCCGAACGGTGAAAATTATCGCCGCGCAGTTCTCCGGAGGAATCCGTTATCGGGGAAACTCCGCCTTACACGGCAAAGAGAGTAAAATAAAGAATCGCCGAAGAAAGATAGCGTAGTCGCTTTTATCACGCGAAGCGCTGCAACTGTGTCGATCTGAGGAACGCACCCCTTTTTCCCCCGTCGCTCTTTTCTCGAACTTTTCGTTCGTATATTTCGGGCCTTTCTTCCTATATGTTTTCGGAGTGCGCCTGAAAGAAGGGGTCGGGCTGCCGAACATCGGTGGCTCGAGCGAGGCGCGCGCGATGAAACTTTTAATAAATGGCAGAGTCGATATGAAGTATAGGACTTTGACATATCGTGTGTCTGTAATGTATAGTTAAATCTGGTGGCAGATGTGGAGGGTGTTCTCTCCGCTCTCTCGTCTCTCTCCGTTACCCTCCCGCTCACTCGCCCTCTTTCGCCTCCTCTCTAGCTATCCGCGCCCGCTTTGCGCTCCAGAATGGTTGACACCCTTGCCCCCTCGGAAATTTCCTTCTAACCCACTGACGCAATTGAATAAATTATTAATACTGATCCACACATACAAAAAAGATAATGATTAAGATATTTGTCTCGTTCTACTGATAAACAACTTTTTCCAAACATTTTCACAACTTTTTCAATCTCTCGCATTTTTATATTTTTCATCAAACTTTAACAATTATTTGGATCATATCTGTTACTCGAATATTTATTTTAAATCTAGGACCTTATTATTAAGAGTTTTATATAGAGTTAGAAGAGAATAGTATATACGAACCTAAATGTTCGCGAGTTTTATCCTTGTCTCTCTATCGTAACGTGAGATACATATAAATGTACCGTGTATTTAGTTAACTGCTGTAACATGTAGGACACGGTGAATTTGATCTTCTCACGCTAAAGGGGATTGAGCAAGTAAACGACTTGCTTCATGCGGATCGCTCGATGAGGGTAGTGGCACAAATTTTTTCTTCGGAAGCGACAGTGAACTTTTCAATCAAACTGCCTGTCTAAATGAAAGCTCCTCCACAAAGCGGATCAGGGTAATCTGTCATCAAAACTGCTCCACAGCGAGCCGTCGCGATGCCAGTCGGCGCGCCCCCAGCAACCCCGACCGTTGCAATAACGACACGGCTGCATTCGATCCATGGACCGACCCAGTACCAAATCCGCTTTTGAAGGAGCATTCTGTATATCGCATGGTATAAATATAAATATATATATATATGCATACAAATATAACGATTTACATTCCAGCGATATACATGGATTGATCGTAGGTGGAAGCTGAAAACTTTTTCTCGTAGCGTCAACACATTCCCTGCCGAACAAGTAAATGAATAAATGAGAACGACAAATAGATAGGTAGCTGCACCACTTGTAACAAAGGCAAAATATCTTAAGGGATAATGGCAAATACGATTACAAATCACAACTTTGAATTATTCCGAGAGAATTGGACTCGACCCAAGGACCATTCTATTATTATTACATGTAACATCAAATGTGAAAAAAAGAAGTATCATTGGACCAGGTCCAAGGCAAATCGGAACGTGTCGAGAGTAAATAGCGCGATTTGACGAACCGCTTTTAACCGTTTCCGGTCGTTTCGCGGACTTGACGATGAATTCGCGGTATCATTCGTGGGTTAATAAAAGCGAGAGACTGTCGTACCTCGATTCGGAGGCTCATCCAGCGAAGGTGGAGGACCGCGTGGCCGAGCACGTGAGAAAGTTCCCCACCACTTGGCGGGATACCGAACGACGCGCTCGCGCGTACCGCCCACAGTTGCGCCGGATAACCGTGGCCGCCCAAACGGGCCTCGTGCTCGTCCGCACGAGAGTCGCCCGCCTGCACTCTCACGGCACGGACCTGGTCGTCGTACCCTCCTGGCTGTGTGCCCTCCGAGCCCTCCAAGGCCACCGTCGCCACGACAGGCCAGCCCGCCTACGTCGGCGGAGGGCTGTACCTCACCGCTCGTGTTACCGCTCCACGATTGGTCGCTCCATCCCGGCGAGCGAAGTCACGTGATCGGGCCGCCGCCACATTAAAGGACGACTTCCACCTCGATGCCGAAGTGGACTCCCAACCGCCCCCTCCCGGAACGAGGAAAGAGACAGCAGTAACAACAGAGACACCGGGAACACCGGAGAGGCGAAAAAGATCGTGGAAATTTCGGTCCTAGCGACTGGAGACGACCGTCTCTTTCTACGGGACGTCCTTCGCCTCTCCTGCCGCACCTTCTCGCTCGGCGGGTACCTCCACCACGAGCACCTCTCGGTCTCCCCACCTTCCCACGGTTGCTATCTCTACGTCCTCTCTCTCTCCTCCGTCACTTAGCAAGTATACCGCGATCGGTGACTGCTTGGCGTACCCTAGCCCGCTTGCCTGGGTTTCGGCCGATCGGCACGGTGACGGCAGCCGCGGATACGCGCGATTCGGCACGGCGTTCTCCGTCGATCGGTCGGACTATCGATCAACCCGTCGCGGCTACGTGTGACAGTGGTGATCTGTGCTTGGTTGTTCTCGCATTGAGATGGCGGATCTATGAATCGGATCTATTGTCCGAGCAATGTCGACCGCGAGTAAGCAGTGTCATGTTCGTAACGTGGTCCAAAAGTCTGCTCCCCGTTGATACCAAGTTAAATATCATGAGACAAGTTACTCCAGTTAGTTTGTAAAAGAAGATGAGTACGGATATACAGTTTATGATGATGATGATGATGATGATGATGATGATGATATATCATAGTGAATACCATAGTGTGTAGTGATACATAGTAAACAATACATAGTAAACAATTGTATTCAACCAATTGGTGATTGATGTACCCCTTGACGTAAACTACAAAGCAAATAATAAGTGCAATCGAGGAAAAGCGATACTTGAAAGGATTGCATGAAAGAGTAAAGTAAGTAAAAGATTTTGTGTTATTAAAGTAAAGAATGAATAGAGTTTTGCATCATACACGTACTAATGACAATATACGAGAGAAACGATAATAGGTGATAGGCTACACAAGCAGATTATGCTTTTCTTTAGCCTTCTTAAAAGCAAATTTTGGCTTAACAAATTTCCGCGATTAATGTGATGATGCCATGTTTAAATATAAATACGCAATACATACATATACATACATTTTAAAAGTTGAAGAATAGACGAAACTTTTAGTGAGACACTTATCGAGTGAATTTAAGTGCATAGGGTGTTTTTCACAAAGTCTACACGTTCCTAAATTCATCAAAGAGGAACATCGCGTAAAGAGAGAATCGCTTAGTATCCTACAATTATATTTTAACAACAAATCATTCTCTGATTGCTACATTCGTCATCAGAAGACAGATACAAACTTCAAGTGCAAGTTAGTGCGTAAGTCCTATGCGTAGCAAGCAACAAGCATTGATACATCCCGAAGAGAATCCGCGCCAATCGCAGTTGTCCAGCTCCGGCAATCTGCAGCTCAGCAATCATCTTCAGAATTTGGTCCACGCGAGTAAAGAGCTATCGACCGTGAAGACGAGGCCGACGACACCCGTCCTGGCGAACGACGGAGGGGGCGGCTTCTGGCTGGCCACAGTGGCCGCGGGGGCAAGTGCCCAAGCCGGGCTGCCCCCGCACGGAACTCATCATCCAGCCATGGATCCAACATGCGGATCCGCCGAAACCGGCTTCATCAACAGTCAGCCTTCCATGGCCGAATTCATGACGGCGTTGCCACAATTAGCTGGGGACAGCAGCCTACAACACTCGCCGGGGACCGGTGGTTCCATCAGTCCTGGTGCTCATCATCCCGCGTATCATACCATGATGGATCCTCATGGTGTCGCTGACCCCTCAGGTGTCAACGTTCCCGAGTATCCCTGGATGAAGGAAAAGAAAACTACTAGAAAAAGTAATCAGCAAGGTAAGTCATCAAAATAGTTTCGTAAATTATCATATAACTGTTAGCAAGAAAGATAGTTTCAGGATTATTAAAACTTGAATATAAAAATAAAAAATATCTTTGAATTTCATCAACCATCACTATGAAGACAACGTATTAATTATAACACTATACCATATTCATCGAAAAATTACTGTACCAATTATCTCTTATTAATTATTAATAATAATTAATAACTTATTACAAAATATAACAGAAACTAAATATCTATTTAATTCCTATTTGTAAAAGATAAATAAAAAATCAACTGATTTTCATCATAAACTTGATTGTTAATTAAAATAATATTGATTAAAAATTGTATTAATGTAAAAAGTTTAGTGGAGAACCGAGAAATAGACCTACTGATATCCATTATTTCTATTGAGATCTATTGAACAAACACAATCACGAAATTTGTCAGCAAAGCATAGTGACAAACGTAAATGTCAATTAACGTGGCCGTTAGGATTCGGCATGTCGTTTACAGTGTTAGGAGTCTATTGGCTTCTCACCGCTACATTGTGGCTCACCACAGGGTGCCTACTATCCGTCGGCTAATAACTGTTCCAAGCCGTTCCTTTCCTACAAGCGATGCCGCACATCTGGGATACATAACGCGTCAATATACCACCGATTTCAGGACCATTTACAAACATTGGCTAGCAAATTATGATGTATTGTTTCGATGTTGTTTCTGAAAACATGTCATTCAGATGGAGGAGATTTCTCGAAAACAACCAACATACAGCTTCTAGAACTGTGCTTCTTAATTCGCACAACTCGTTGCGCATTCGTAATTTACAACGTACTGTATAATTTACTAAAATTAATGTCTCATAAAAAATACATTCTAGGTATTTCATTTATTATTGCATTATCTTTATTATACATAAAGACTCGATGAAATTTTGTACGAAGTAAAACATTGCGAATTAACTTTGCTACAATTAAGTCAGAAAGATATCTGCAGCACTCGTTTTCCAACTTGTTGACTATTGCGAAGCTATCGAGGACTAACCGATAAATTTGTGGAGAGATTTACGGCAGAAATTTATTGGTCCCCGATAGCCTTACAATAGCCAACAAGTTGTTCGGAAAACGAGTGCCCGCAAATATTTTCCCAACTTAACGTAGCGAAATTAATTCGCGAGACTTCCAATAAGCTAATCTTTTTTCAAATACAACAAATAATAATAAATGAGATATGTAGATTGTGTCTTTTTAATGATGCATTAATTTTACATCTTGAAATGATACTTCGCGCATCATTGAAGCTCATATAATAGTGGATGGCGATACAATCCGAAGGGTTGGCTAACTTTATGGGCCACTAAGGTCGCCGTTCGGCAACGCGTCCGGGACCCTACAAACGTCTTGGTCTATTTATCTATCCTCGTTTCTCTCTTTCTCACATCGATCTTGCGTCTACAACGGCGATTTAACGTCGTGCCGACTCCAAAACGTGGTCGGACCGTCCGCAGGACACGTCGGAAGATTAAGTGTTTGGCACGGAGGTTAACCAGCCGCTGGCCAGGCGGTAACACGCGGAATCATCTGTAAATTGAGCCCAGGACTAGCGGGAGAGAGCGTCGGGACGGCCATAACTCACATGGGGTGCCGCCACCGACGCCTCGTACACGTCGGCTCTTTGCTTTCAACTACTGTTATCCCTTATCGCGCGCTGCCTCGGTCATCTCTTTGTGATTTGCGAGCCTATATATAATAATCGTGCACCTCTTTATAATTATACTTTCGACAAAAATCGTACATCTACTAAAATTTAAATTTAATTTTTTAAATGTGTAATTTTAAAAATTGCATCTAATAATATTACACAAAAGTGTTATAACAATATTAATAAAAATTTTATATGAAACTTATTATTTAGCTTTCGATTGAATTGATGTTATCTCGTTCAAAAGAATACTTCTTTTTAGTTTTAATCATGCCTGAATTTCCATGAGTTATAGCCAACAGAAATTAAACTCATTATCCCGTTATTACGATTTTAACTGTCGAACCCACATTAATGAATTTCTATCCAAGACGGCGTTATCTCCGTCATGAGGATGGTGTGTCCTACGAAACCTTAAGTAACATCTCGTCTTTTCGTATGTGTCACCATGCTGCTCGTATTAAATTTCAATCTGTTACATCTACGTGCCCTCCAGCTGAGATGTTTTAGTTCGGGAACGCCGTGGATAGGACGATGAAGGAGGACGTGGTCTGATTAGTTGAGTTATTTGCCAGGAGAAGAGGCGCGACCGACGTTCCATGCTTCGTCGGTAATTCTTGCTGGATACCTTTTCTACAAAAAAGCCACGAATCTACGAGTGTTTTTCCCGACGCCTTGTTCCAGGCGTCTCATCAGTCACGTCGGTGGGTGCCAAAGCAGAGGCGTCAGCCCAGCAGACTCCTCCAAGACGCCGATGTGTCAATTAATCCCTGCATCCCTCGGGATAGGACTAGGCTAGAAGCTGGATTATCATCATCCTCGCGCCGCTATCTTCCGTCCTCCGTCTTACACCCTCCTGCGGGACGGCCATTTTCGTGGCCAAACTGCTTCTTACTAAACTACGTCGGCTTGCGTTTCCGTCATTAATTAATATAGCGGTGATACTTGATGTCACTAATAGTCCAGCTTGGTGCTCGCAAAATTGTTAAATAAAATTATGATGTAGTTTTAGATCCGTACGGACGGAGTGAAAATAACGGGGATGGTTGTAAGAGCGGGGATTTTCTAAGAGCCTACGGCGAGACACAAATATCGGTAAGCGGAATGGAACTGAGGGGTAGGAGAGCGTAAAGACTCGATAACGAAAGAAGGGTGGAAGGAATTGACTATACTCGGCGATTCCATGATATAGGTGATTGAGCGAGCGGGGCTTTACCCTCCGGGGAGGAGCGCAGTGCTACGAAAAGAACCGCATCTAATTTAAAGATTCATTGGCGAGTAAATCCTCGCTGAATTAGAGATAACTCTCCTAGAAAATCCCAGCTACTATGATACTCCACAGTCCGCTGTCTTTGCGGTTGCTCATGAGAAAGAAAAGAGTCTTGAAATGACGATATTCATGAAAACGAATTCAATGCACGATAAAATATGTTGAAAATAATCTTTCTAATATTCGCTGGTATAAATGATTCATCTGCACTGATCTCGTTGTTCCGTTTAAAAATACCTATAATACGGCATGTATTATAAGTAAAAATCGTATTATCAACTGCCATTATTAAATCACTAATAACTACCAATAAGTTTTTGCTAAAAACAATGCTGCTTCTAAATTTGCCAACGAATCGGCAGATTAAAAGACATATGTACGCGATATGTTTGACATATACTTACAATACGTATTACAGTCGCTACCATTCAAACAGCGGGGAGTGTTAGCAGCCGTTGCGCGAGATGATTGCAAATATTCGACGCGGAGTCCGTCCAACCTGGCAAGACGAATTATAGAAAGGAAGAAACGTAGTTCTCTCATACGTTCTCATACATACAGTTTTCCCAGGTTGCACGTTGGTGCAAAACATCTGGAGGAATAACGCCGCATAAAATATTCCAGATTATCCCCCAAACCATCCGAGTACGATGCTTCGCAGCTGCAGCAGGGGGTTTCAGTAGCAAGATGCGGGTGGCTCGCCCGTTTGCGCAGAGCTCAAATAATAAACACAGTATAACAAATTGATAATCTAAAACCCCATAATCGTACGCATGTTTCGACCCGGAATCTGTAGCCCGGCACTAAAAGAAGTTTCCACGCTCGTTGTTACGCCAAATGGAGCGCTATAAAAGCGTGGGGTTCGTATCGTTCTTCTCTGTCTCTCTCTCTTTCCCTCTTTGTTATCGTTTTCTCTCACTCCTAATAAAATCGCAAATTGCGCGATGTAATTTTTAAGGATAAAAAGAACTTTTACGTTACTGATACTCCGATGACGAGATAAATAATACTAATTTGTTCATTGTAAATATTAATAAAACTCTTTTCTTAAATGGAAAAAATAGTATAATATAATATAATGCAAATATAACATATAATCGGGAACGTAATACGAGCCAAACGGTGATACTCTGCGACGTTCCATAAAGAAAGTGAAACAGCTGCGATTTTCTACGGCGATAATAATTTTATGCAAATGTTCGAAGGTGAAGCTCTCTAGAATGGCGACGATATTGTCAGATAGACATCTTTCGCCATGCTTTTCGTATCTTCCCCTTTCTAGCAAGGAATAAAAGACATTGAGGGTTCCTATATCTGTTATTCTACATCGTAAAAGGAAAGGAGGTGTAAAAATTTGCAAAAAGGACGATAACATATGCCGGAAGGTCAACCATAAACGATCGTAAAAACAAATATATATCATATTATCATTTAAAAATCTTATTACTCATTAAGCGAACCGGTGACATTGTTAACAACTACTCTAATTATTCGTGCAGCTAATTGTATGTACAACACTGCGGAAAATTATACTAACATTTTTTAATCACGTTAATTAGAAGTAAAATCTGCTTTCACTAAGTTTCTCTGATTTGTGTAATATCTATTTAGAAGCAAAATTTTCTCTAACTAGTTCTCCCACTTGTCTGCTTTGCAACATTTTTGTATAGGAGGAATATTTTTATATGTAAATGCGATTATTTGAGCGAGATGTAGGAATTTCTAATAACCAGAATTTCCAGTTCGTCTAGAAACAAAATTTTAAAATTGCGTAACGCAAACACATCGATATATCTCACGAACCGTGTTTAAAGAATCCTGACTGCCAAGTCTAATAAATTGCCAAACTGTTTATAAACCGTTTAGGCGTTAGCAGGTTCCGCGACGGGATGGGAGCGAGAATCTGAGAGGAACTTGGGCAGCGGGGTAAAGGGATAGTTGAGAGACGATGAGAGCTATGATGGATGGAGAGGTGGACAGGTCACGAATATCACATGACAATAGGAAAAATTATTTATTTTAGTAATATTTCTTTATATTTTTGAATTTTAATATAATTCTAAGAACTTCGTATAGTAACGTGTTATTAACATTTCGCATTTCACATTTCAACGAGAAATAGTCCAGACTGCCTCTTAGGCAGTGCAAACAAAACGTATCTCTAACATGATAGATTATCTACAGCCGTAACTTTCGCAAACCATTAGATACTTCCTATCGTGAATCCGTAGATCTGGAGATAGGTGACCCGGCAGGGCAGTTGCCATATTCTTTTTGTCACTGCATCCCGGAAGATCTCACCCCCGCCCGCGCTTTATATTAAAAATGAACTGTCGCTTCCACTGACGACATGGACGGGTATTTGACTGTACTACCGCTTTTATTTGATAAATCGCGGCGCGACCTCCTCTCTCGGTCATCTGAATTTCTAATGCATTATTTTTCCCGGTCGGAACCATCCGCCTGGCTACGTCGAGTCGCGAGGGTGAATCGCGCCACGCCAGACAGGGATGTCGGGTGGCTGAAAGAGCGATTAAGGATAAAGCAGTGGAAAAGCGACCGAAGAAATAGCGGGCTGATCTGAGCGAGGAAACTCCTGACTTCTAGTTATCACGATGATTACCATTAACGTTTATCGTAGTTTGAGTATCACGTAATCGTCGAGAGAAAGCTGGATTATTTCGACCAATCGCTTGGCACGCTTCACGTCTGATTAGAGTTTCGCCAACATAAAGACCTTCTTTTACTAGAAAAATGGGGATCAACAAGTTCGCAATGATTTTAACGTTTCATAACACGTAATATACTGTCTTCAATGTTACCTGTCATATTTCTCGAAGATTTGCTGCGGTCCACTCGGATTTCACTGTAGACTTTCTAAACGATTAATCAAACTCTAAAATTAAAAAAAAAGGTATTGAGTATCTTATCAATACGTAATATCGAGTGCGATACAAACATAATTCCAATGTCATTATTTTAATGATTCTGAGTACATGTATAAAGTAATTTGGAAACTGCTCTATACCTTCTTCCTACCTGTTAACCCCCTCTTCTTCCTGGAGTGGATCAACCAAAACCTGTTGCCTGTAATGGGCCTCACAGAGCGATAAAAAGTTTTCAACTCTACAGGAGCAAAAGCCTACATTTCTTCTTTGCCGACAGTTTAGCTTCATAATGCAAAGTCGCGAGTCATTCGGTGATCAAAGTGCCGCTCTCTCTCTCTCTTTCTTTCTGTTGGGTGAGTGGGTACGCTTTCAAAAGCTATTCTGACGTTTCTTTGAGTCGCCATCAGACGTAACATCAGGACATTGACACAAGGAAGCACCGTTTTGCAAGACAAGAGACGGTAGGACCACAGCGAGCGAGGTGATATGACATGTCCTTTTGATTCGTTTCAACGGCGAAGAATTGCATCCTTTAGGTGAGCAAACTGCGTCTGAATCGTCGGAGAATCAGACCTCAATTTATAATTTAGCGATTTTAATTTCAGTTCGTCGACAATTCAACGTAAAAGAAACAATTCAATAAATTTCGATTTTTTAATCGCAAAAAGCGCGATCATCACAAGAATAACTTATAAACGTTCATGCAGTTGTTAATGTAAAGGATCACATTAAATCTGCAAATCGCCATAAACGCGGTTTGTTTGAAATTCTTTTTTGCTAAATATTGCCGGTCTACGGACAAATACCGCATTAACACAGATTTAAAATTAACCTAACGGCAATCTCACGCGGACGTTTACAACCAGTGTGGACTATAAGTACTTTAGGGTACATTAGCCCCGAGAGCAATGGAGAGCTCACCCTACTCTACCTTCTTTTCTTTCGCGAAGACAACGCACGGTTACGCTAGGGTGGACGCTGTAGGTCTAACGGAAAGAGAGAACGGTAGAAAGAGAGTGGGTGGCGAAGGGGAAATTGTCGGCAGAAGGGAATGGGACTGTCTAGAGTAATTAGCTAGCCAGGCCAGGCCAATATCGCGTTGAAAGATTTTCAACTCCCCGACGTCAGCTCGGATCCGTCGCGACGGGAAAATCCGGCTCGAGCCACTCTGTTTATAAAATGTCAGGACGCCAATAAAAAGTCATGCTACGTGAAACATCGATAATAACAGGGAAGAGAGAGAGAGAGAGAGAGAGAGAGAGAGAGAGAGAAAGTGAATGAAAAGTTCCATAAGTTTATTAACAACTCGTGCAAAAAATTGCTAGTAGATACTTCCGGTCCCCTGTGCCATTTTGGACAACTGTGTACGAAAGTCTTATACGAGGAATAAGAACCCTAGGTGACCTTCTTCTGTGACAGTTTTGAGAAAGGTTACTTTCTTCTCGAGGAGTAAGGCACACGCATCGTGTGATATCCACTTTCTTACACAATTCCATTGATCTAGATATGAATATAAAAATGTTTGTGAATTATTCCTCGTACTTTTTTCACATATGCTATCACATATTTTTGCATTATATAGAGAAAAACTTTGCTGTTGCAGGAGAACCGTGGATTTTATGGTATATTCAATATCAAATCCGCCAAACTTTACTATCTAAAAAATTTACTAATTATATTAAATAAAAATTACTTAATAATTTACTAATTATTTAATATTACACTCTTACTAATTATTTAATATTGCACTGTATCGATAAACTTTTTTCCTTTATGTATTTCTGTTCATTTTATATATGTATATGTTTGTATATTATCATTATTATGTAATATAATAAGCTTACTTTTTTAGACTTAACGTTTAGTATTATTGAATTAAAAGTTTACATAATCTAATTTGCCTCCGTTGTTATATGTTAAGTAGTTCAAGACGAATTATTCGAGTCAAGATACGTTGCAATTTTATTTTTCTATTAATAAACGAGTTTAGGATCAGACGTCTCCGCTCGACTGTTCTTTATGTCTGTATCTACTTCACGGAATGGCCGAATAGAATCCTTAGGCATGGCAAGATAATGGAAAGAACAATTCCGGAATTGGATGTTAGTGCTCAGGTTCAATCGATTGTCAGGATGACAGTCCAAGCATGACTCGCGGATTCGTAGGTAGGAAACCTCCCGCGCGAAACTCTGTACACGCTGGACGTGGCTGACCAGCCGGCCGACTGACGGACGGCTGACTGCCTTTCTGATTGATGATCGCTACTGGACTCTCCGCCGCCATGCATACCCTACCAACACATCCTCCTCCGTCCTTCACGGGCGTCCACCATCCCCCGAGCGCAGCGCGAGTGCCAGCCTTCACCCTCTCCGTTCGCTGGACGCGTCGACTCATTCCCAGAATCGCGCCTCTATACCCTAATCTTTTTACACCGCTCGGATAACACCTTGTTCTCGAGCCAACTCACTCTAGAAATGCGAAGTTAAATTGTGGCTAGATTATTGGTACACGGACAAATATTGCTATCTGAAGTAGCCAACATACATATTATTTAAATTTAAAAATGTACATAAAAATTATTATTTATAGACAATAAATATTTAACTGTTGTTTGTTAAATAATTAATCGTTATTATATTGATTTTTTGTGCAACATAAACAAATGCGGATCTTATCATCTTTATTGAGAAAAAAACTATATGCTGTATGTGTATATATATGTATGTATGTATGTATATATTAAAATTAATGAGTACGCTGTTCTTTATTGATTGCTTGCACAAAAAGATATTTTCGGATGAAATTGATGGTCAGAGTTTGAACTGAAATAGGCTGCGGGGGACAGCAGATGATTTCAAAGTAATGAAAGTGACTAAACAAAATACTGTATTTTCGATTCGTTTATCAGAGACTATTTTAAAATTTACTAACACTTTAATATATTAATAGTAATTAATACTCTATTTTCTTGTAACTCGAAGTAGGAAAAAATGATTAAAAAACGAACAATCGACAGTTGAAAAATTATACCTAAAAACATTACGTAATAAATTGAGTAATATGCAAATTTATATATGCATAATTATATCATCACGCAATAATTTACAAAAGCAATAGGAATAAAGGATATTCCAAAAGATAAGCCGGAAATATGTGGTTGGTTACGCGACAAAGCACGCCCGTACTATTTAACTCTTAATCGAGCAGAATTCGCGTATGGATGACCCGACACGACCGGCGAAGGAGCAGTTACAAGTGAATGGATCCACCCTCGTACCCCGCAGCGCCCCACTGCCATGTAGCCCATCGCCCACTTCCTTTCATTGGGAGCAATATTTCTTTTCGCGAGTCCCCTCGCAGGGCCTTTATCTAACAAGGAGCAAATCATTTCCCTATTATTTGCTCGCTATCGCACTCTCGCTCTTCCAGACTTCCTCTTCTGGATTCGTTTTACCCGACCGAGTATTCGGGCTCTTTATCCCCTCTTTCTTCCACTTGTCGTTGCGTTCTCCTCGTCGCTATATCTCTTGGAGACCATCCAAACCCTTTCCATTGCGGTGCTTTTGCTCTACTCGGTACTTATTTTAGAGCTTCATTTCATATTTCTTCGTCTCGTTTTTTGCCTCCTCTTCGAATTTCATATTACTTCAAAGAATATCATAAAGCGTATATCTTATTTTATCTTAACTTATGTATTGAAGCAATATAGAATCTCTCGATGTACTTTTCTAAAATGGAACGAATTTCACGTTTTGTTGTATTTATATAAAACTTCCTTCATTTCAACGGAACTGAATAAAGGAGGCTGGGGCAAAGCTTGAAATTCTACTGATCAATCCTGAAGAGATAACTTTCCGTTCTCAGTATTTCTCCCTCAATCGAAGTTTTCTCTCGATAAAGTTTTCCAAACACAGTTTCAATAGAATTCCTTTCTTACAAATTTTCAAATTACATTGCACAATATTATCTAGTACTCTCTTGCAAGCATGTCTACACACTTTATGAATTTATTGTCGAGTAATTATAAATTATTTTGTCAAAAATGTTAATGTTTATGTTAATAATATATAATTTCAAAAGATCTTTCTTAATTTATAGTCTTGCTTTTGCGATTTATAGCGATAGAGGAGGCATGATTCAATCGTAATGAAGTTCCTACACGCCCTACAGAAAGTACACGAAGCTCGCAGGAGCGAATAGGTCTCAGGATGGTGTTTGAGTCGGACTAAAGGGGTGGCCAGTGGTCGGTTTAAACAATTATCACGAGGGTTGACCGCGTGCACGAGTCGACACGGGTGGTAAATTATTACACACGGGGTTGCTTAGGACGTACTGGACTCTAGAGCTCCAAAATTCAGACCACATTAGCATGGCGTTGTCACTAAAGATCGAAATCTCTTAAAAGTTAATTTAATATATATAACAATTTCACTCAAGATACCAATAGAAATAAATTCTATAATTTCAATTTATATTTTTTAATTGGTTTAATATTATGCATAATTACAAGACAAGTCTAATGTAAACGCAACAACTTATCTCTATACGGATACGCGATAACTGCAAATTTTACGATTGCCAATTTGTGTCAAATTATGATACATTATTCTATGAAATCCTTATGCGTGTAGAAGATCGATTTCAATACAAGTAGTATATGTTACTGTTCATCCACAATGTTGCTGAATTGTGCTGCATAAAAATCGCACGGAAAGAAGTGCTCGTAAATCCAGTCGCGCTAGAGAAGACTTGTGTACCTCCGTTCCCAGAGATGAAGGGTGAGACACGGGGCGAGTGTCCTTTATAGCATTGTTAACAACTAATGTATGCGGCTCGGATCTCCGAAACCCTCCCGCATTTAACATTCTTTAACATTATTATACACATGGCGCCCGTCTGAGTACTCTCCACGTATCCGTCCTTCCTCTCCGTCACCCTACGTCCCAAGACCGACCCTTCGTGCCCTCCGGGGCCGATTTTTGTCAGTTTTATTTAACTGCAACCACGGAATCCCTTTTCTACCCTTTCCTGCTTTCTTTCTTTTCTCGCACCCTTTATATCTTCAAGACGAGACGCTTTCTCTTTCTCTTTAAGATGCCAGGCACGTTTTAGGACTTACGATCAGCGCCGTAATTTCAACGAACAAGTGGCGCTTACTACTTTCTGATGCGACTTTAGGAGCGCACAACGAGAGACACTTGGAAATAATATATCCTATAAATAATCTAACTGGCGTTATGGACTCTAAAATCTGAATATAGTCAATAACAATTTGAAAAGTTGTTTCGTGTCTTGAATGATTTTATTCTAAAACTATAAAATATATACTACATATACGTTTTCCTTAAATCTGGAGAATGAAAGAAAAACATAGCAGATTAAAAAAAGAAATGGGACCGTTAGCAGTCGCGCGTTCTCGTAACATCATTGTTACTGCTCTCGCCGATTAATTAATTGCCATGTTCAGCGGAAATTGATAATTAAAATTGCTTTCGAAACGGTTCTTTTGGCGTTTCGCTGTAAGTCAATCATGTGATTTTGTAATTACCTGAAATGCTGGCGTACGATATAACGAACGTTCTTAAGAAATTCGTGTAATTAATAACCCACTCGTCTCGTGATAAAACGAAGAAAAAAATCAGAAAAGGAAACCTTGCGGTGCCGCTGGGTCGAGACTAATTAAAGGTAACTCGTGATATTAGTTAATTTATTGCCGGCTGCGTATAAACGTCACTTCCTATTGGCCGCGCAGACGGCCTGATGCATGCTTAGAACCAAACTTCTCTTTCGGTAGACGTTTTCCTCGGCTAATTCGAATAATCGGCAAGATTTCTGTTCATTCGTTATGTCAGGCGCAATAATTCATAGTAACGCGATTAATGAAGCGTGTTCTGGGCTTTGTTTTGCTTCTGTATACGTAGCAAGCAGGAACTGAATTTCGACGAATTACGTTACGCACTACTTTTACGCATGAAAAATACATGCGAACTATATTTCACGCCATGCATTATGCTTCGTGATTTTCTCTTTTTGATATTTTCACCGCTTACAATGTAATGCAATGCAACGCAACTATTTAATCTCTTATATCAGATATATATTAATGTATTTTTTCGTGAGTTTTCAATTAGAATAAAATTTACTATTGATATTACTTCAAGAACAACGTATTTTTATGTAGCTGACTTAATTGAGAGAACAGCAAAGTCGCTGATTAATAGATGATAGCCACATATGCCCATAAACACACATATATGCGAACTTGGAAAAGAAAACGGCGTGCACAAATTGCTCACGGTTATCGACCATGCTCCTCTTTTCAAACGTGAGTCGACCCAGCTGACAGACGCCTAATTACTACGATATTGATCCGTCGAAACATCGCGTACGATTCTTCACTCTCTCGAACGCAACTACGCGCGGAATACCGTCGCCAACGTTAGCCAATGTAGTAATATCATGTAATATTTGTACTCGTAATAATACAGTTACGTAATCAGTATTTAATATAAAACGTTAATATTAAATACATAAAATTAATTAATTTATAAATTATTAATGTTGCATAATATATAAGTTATTACAATATATATTAAAATATTATGCGAAAATCTGAGGTATAATGCATAATATTTGTTCAATCGAAAATAATTACATACACTATGAAAAAACACACAAAGTTAATAATTTAAAGGCTAATTGGTTAATTGATTAAAGGCAATAGTCACATCCGGGTTTCGACGTTGACACCTGCCACTACCTCTTATTGA
>NJRP01000016.1:604954-651925 GCA_003063835.1 Aphaenogaster floridana | reverse complement strand
TATATATTTTAATAATAAAGTATGTACATAATAATTACAGCTGATATTGATCCAATAGACATATCAACGGAATGTGGAAAATTTACGTTTTATGTTCCTTCATTTGTGTAAAACTTCAGTCTTAGGTATACCTATAATTAAATGCTTAGGTATGTTTAGGATATTACGTCCATCGTCAATCGATGAGCTAACCATCTTAAATATGTAATAAGTAATCTTCAATAATGTTCAACATGACATTTCAGTAGATAATAAAGAAAAATATATATTCAAAACGCAATAACATACAGTAATAAGAACAAAACGTTAAATAAAACAAAGTAGGGCAAATCGTAACTTTCACATGGAATTGCTATTGTCACGTAACGAGGAAATTTTTTCAAAGTATTCGGTCAGAATATCAAGGAGATACAAGATTTACGAAGCGGGAGTTGCGGAAGATGAAAGAAGTAGAGGGGCTAGCTCTTATTTTCTCGCGACGGTTTACATGGACGTTGGGGTAAGCCGCGAAGGATTTAAAATTTGTAAAGATTAAAATAAACTTTTTATCCGGCTGCGACTTCTCGGTCCCAGAGGAGGAGCTGGAGGAGGAGGGGTTAGAGACGACGGCAGTAGACAAGAAGCTTGCTCCGGGACAAGAAGCTCAGAAGAGCTCGGAAAAAGGCGGTCGTAACGCGAATGGAGGATGTAATGAGAATCTCTCAACTCGAACCATAATTCAAAAAATTGTTGAAGGATTCTACGTTCTGTGCCGCAAATTGTCGTGAAATTAGTTTCGAATTTGTTCCTCGGGGGGCTACAGCACTCGCTGAACGCGATAGAAGTGCCTTAAATATTTATGAGGGCGGAACTAAAATACATGAAATTATTACTAATATCGATTTTATAACTGTTTGCACACGCGCTTAAAGTATATGCATTGTATATATACCTCATCCAGGTATTTTAATATCCTTAAACCCTGGCTTAGTCCTGGATCATGTCCACATGTAATTCTAATTTATTTTTACCCCCAATTCGCCCACGTGGCAAAACCAAAGGAAATTGATCCAGGAAAATCAGGAACCGTTATGTATTTTGATCATCGCTGGATTATTTTAATCACATTAGTGTTCGAACATCGGGGCACACCGACATCTCGTTACGAAAAGGTGCGCTCACAAAATCAATCTCGCGTCTAATGGAAAGATGGCTTTTCATCCCCTCTGGAGACCACTCCCGTTTCACATACCGAGCGCCCTATGCCTTAAGTATCACTGCTACTTTTCTCTCTCTCTCTCGGTTGCGTCTTTTCAATATAATAAAATTTTTAACGTCTTTTCTAGTAGTAACGTCTTTCAAGATCTTTTCTCGTAAAGCATATTATTTTAAGAATTATACTTGACACATAATTAAATATTTTTTGTAGGCAAATATTCAGCGTAAACATTGTTTTTAATTTTTTCTCAGATTGTATAATTTTTCCTCGGAAAAATTAAAATATCGAATCATTATCTCAACACGTTACTACAAATTACACACTAAACATTGTTATTTAATCCGCGAAAAAAAGAATTAATGAAGATATATGCGCTGGAAATCGACTTCTTTCGTTATATAAGCTGTTATTTGAATTGCATGAGAATGTTGCGCTATAATTATAAAGAAAAAAATTATGTAAAACAGCAAAGACGCGAGCATACACACACTAAGAATATGTGTGCTGGTAATTTCGACCAATTGCAGACCGCGAAGCAAAACAGCAATTGGTCAGCTTGCTTGTGTTAGGTAGCTCCACTTATGTGTACCTTATCGCGTGATTATTTCGTGTATGTCATAGGCGAGCATGCTAAGCAGAGATTTGTTAAAAATGAAACTTCTCCGCGTATAACTTACAGTTATACAGTTATTCGCAAAATAAATATTTTACGAAATAATATCATAAATAATAATGGCATGTACTCTGGACTGTATGATCGGTAATATTGCGATCGACATCAGCTTCCAAGAAGTGGCCAACGCCAAGTGGTTGTCACGAAGTCTCGTGAGTCTTTATTATGAAATAACAGCTAGCGCTATCACATGGTGAACCCAGAGATATCATTAATCAAAGATCGTATCCCTCCAATTATGACTCATGCTACCGCAACTTTTGCGAACATCAATTTTTGAATGAGCCAGGCCAAGCTTGCATCTTTAGGTATATATATA
The DNA here is from genome assembly GCA_003063835.1 of Aphaenogaster floridana. Lineage (NCBI taxonomy): Eukaryota > Metazoa > Arthropoda > Insecta > Hymenoptera > Formicidae > Aphaenogaster > Aphaenogaster floridana. The sequence continues at coordinate 649,735 of NJRP01000016.1, read as the reverse complement.
ATCTTTTATCGCGGATCAACATGAGAAGCGAAACTGCGCGTTCGCCGGTCGTGCACGAAGTCGAATGTACCTCGTCGCACCACCCCAATGATTGCAGGTTGCATCGGCAACGCCTTCTGACGTATCCAGCCAGTCTGAACCACGCATATGTACGTCTTGCCTTTCTTTCACCGCGGGAGAGATCCCTGCGTCCAATTTTCTTGCACGAAGGGCCGCTCGCCGTCGCGCCCACCATAATCACAGGTTGGCGAACCTGTGCACGTCCAACATGGCTGCCGCGGTGGTCGGTGCGGAGCACCAACGTTGCCGTGTCTTCGGCAGTACCAAGCCAGCGCACGGCGACGGCTCGCGATGTTGCCAACAACTTTTTTCGAACACGCAAATCTTCTCGTGCCGCTTTTATATCTTTTTCCTACCATCACCGTTCTTCCGTTCTTGTATTTCTATCCTTTTTCATGCTTCCTCTCCCCCTCCTTCTTTCTTCTTTTTGTCTGCTCTACATGCCAGCTAGCTCGGCGACTCTTCTCTTTTTCCGTCATTACAACAAGATAACTATATAAAAAGTTATGCTAATACCTGAAGTGCTATTATGCCAAACAAGAACCAAGTCGGAAAGATGTGCAATCATGAATCAAAGCGAACAAAGGCTTCGTAATAAATAAATATGATTATATTGTTCTTTAAAATTAACACTAAATTAAGATGGAAAGAGCAATTACAAAGTCAATATTTCACGTTACTTTACTTTGGAGAAATATTTACCATGCTAAATATATACAGAATATCTCATCTTTTAAAATTGAAATTACTATCCGTATCCTAAAACATAAAGAATCATATAGGAGAATTAAACCTGAAACTGAAGATATAGATTCAATGATTTGTACAGTTATTACCAACCCAATATTTCAATGCCATCACGCTGGTAAGTAAGAGCTTCGAATTCAAATCTCAACGGCTCAAATCAATTGGTAGTATCAATGTTCTAAATCGTCGCATAATGGTACAATGCTGGAATCAATTCCCCTGGACAACAACCCTATCAGCAAGTGAGGTAGCCACTTGAACATAGCGATGGGGTTCCAGCCGAACTGGAACAGGAAGGTACGAAATATTTTGCGGCCGTGGTCGGTGGTCGGCCGCAGTTCTTGTTTTGCTCACTGTTAATTGATTATAGCTCGTATCCAACGCAGAGGCCGCAACCCCCGACAGCCCACCAAAACCAAAGCAGCCGAGAGCCCTTCCTGCCAGCCATTCCACTTGGACTCCCTTCATTCTGTTCCCGTGCGTTTAGTTTTGTTCGTTGCCCCTCACCCATGCTCGTCCTACGTCTTGGTGTAAATCTGTAATGAGCCACAGTTTATGCCGATTCCACCTTCCAGTCTTCCCTCGCTTATCCGCCACAAATTACCCAATGGCGCATTAAATACCTACTTTATTCTTACGCGATGAATAATTCTTCCATTGCTTCAAGTACAGAACATTATAATGTAAATTTTCATTTGTACCGTTTTTGATGTCGATTTGATTTAGAAGTACATAACAAGAATTGGAAACTAATTTTTCAATTTGTAAGCATTTGTAAAGGGTTCAATAAAATGTTGAATTTTATTTGTTGTTTATACACAAATATTATTAATTAAATAATTTTATTAAAGTAATACGTTTGATATAAGTACATTTTAAATTAAACGAAACGTTTCACTATTGTAAAATTGTGAGACGGTCCAAAATTAATGTTGCATTTAATAAGATGTTATAGAGCCACGGCATTTTAAAGCAGATCATTCCCCAGAATCCAGATTCGCAATGTTCGGCGAGCTTAAAACGCCCGAAGGCATCCGAAACGATCAAAAAGTTATCGATCACAGTAACCTTCCACGCTGACCGCCGTCTACCTGTTTCGGACACGTCAAAGCACGGACATGGAGCCGGCTGTCTTCTCGTTTGTTTCAAATTCTCGTCACTCATTTTTCATACGTTTACACTGCCGACGCCGCCGCCGCCGTCGCGCCGCCGCAGGTTCCTCTCGATACTAAAAGAACGAGAGAAAGAGAGAAAGAACGAAGGGGAAAGGGGGAGGAGAAAAAGGGGAAAGGTGGAGAAGAGGGAAGAGAGGAAGAAGTTGAGAACGGAACGAAGAGGGGTAATCGTTCTCTTCTCCACGCTGTTCGAAATAGTGGTTCTTTCCGCCCTTTGTTCTTCCTCGCAAGTTTTCTTCCTTCAGGCGCGGGGGGAAACAAAAGACAAATTACAGAGACGCCCGTCATGTGACCCTTCCCACCTGTCTATAAACGACCTGGTCCAGTCCAGAGAAAACGAGAGCACATCGAAGGCGGACACAGGAGGGAAATCCGTGATCCGGACGACTTGGTCGCGTGTGTAAACTACTTCTCGATTGAAGATCCACTTTTTCCTTCGTCTTTGATGATCGTATTTCGCTGAGACACATTTCTTTATTGCTCGTTATCGTTCGACGAGAACATCTATGGATTAATCGTAAGTGCAACGGAACAATGCAAAAATTAAGAAAGAAGCGAAGGGCATGAGAGCTTCACCAGCTGTTCGTAAACATTCTGGCATAGCAAAGGCAAAAGAATGAAAGAGACACAAGCGAGTAGAAAGCGGAATTGAACAATGGCTTGCGTGTTGGATCGCCTCTACTCCTATCTTTCGTAATTGTTATTTCCTATAATCAAAAATTTCTGCGAATAAAATTTCTCTAGAAGTCAGAGCATGTACCATGAGACAAATAGCATTGATAACTTTATTGCTATTTCGTCGATCTTTAAAAAAAATAAATGTAAATAAATATTTAAAAAGCCTTGAACTGGAAATATCTTATATCTTATATAGAACTTATGATAAAATATCTTATATCTTAGAACATATAATAAATAATATCTAATTTATGCACAAATAAAATCTGTTTTTTAATAAAAAATTTGGAATATTATATAGAAATTCATTACGTGAACATAAAAGACAAAATATGCGGAAGCTCGATAAGAGATTACTTCAGAAAAATCATCGCTTCCGTGTTTTAGTTTACACATTCTATCACAGATTATTCATAACAAGTATTGCACTCGTACAAATAAAGCATTTCGTATAGCGGTTTAAACTTTGTACGATAAAGCTTGCATTGAGATTAACACATGTTCTTAAAAAAGTGACGAAAAAACATGGCATAGCTTGCGAAGTTATGTTTCATCAAAAGGTTGCATTTTAGAGTGTAAACTCATACCGACGTCCTCATGCTGATGAGAACGCGCGAAGCGACGGCTGTCAGCTTTGTCACGGACATCAGCATCTGCTCCATCGACGATTGACGAACTATTACATTATAACAAACTTGTTATTTTAATATCGTTTTGCACATTTCTGCTTCAACTTCTTCATTGCTTCGTCATCTTTTCATTAAAATAGAAATGTATTGTGCCGATTATGAAAATTATAAAATACAATTGTAACTGAATTATTGGAAAGAATAACTCATTAATTATTTATTATTAATTGTAATTATTTTTTTATATTTAATAATCGCAAGTATTTTGTAATATGTTATATTAGCTTTTCATTTTGCATGAACTTTTTTTATTCTGCATTGTTAGAAAAAACATAGAATTAACTTTCAAATAATTAAAGATATTAATTTTTAAATATTAGTCTCTATTATAGTAAAGTCTGCATTAACAATATTAATATTAATAACAGTATTAACATTTATTTATATGAATGTTATTTTAATAATTATGTATATGCTTTAAAGAAATTTGCATATTAAAAGCTTCAATAATTCTTTTGTAAAATATCTGTGGTAGCAGTCTCAACCGGATGAACTCATGAACGAAGTTAACAGCATGATATACGAAAATACGGACTCTATTTTCGTGCTCTATCGTTCTCACCTCACACACGATCCTGTCAGGTCGCGCTCTTCATTTTGACTACGCCTTGACAGTTCGTCATCCTCTACATCGTCTCGCAAGAACGAGAAGCTTGCTAGCAACGCCGACATTTTTGTCCGGAAAAAGTCGTTACCGTTACAAAGCAGTAACGCCTGTCACTAATTTGGATTAGCAAGGAGTGTGACATGGTACCGTTATTTTACTCACAAATACTAACAACAATATGTGATTATTGCCACCAAGATATCTGATACTATAAAATTTATCTTTTAAAAATACCTTATGATCTAAAGATTTATTTAAGTCTATTAATATTAAATTATAATATGCAAATAATTTGTTCTAACGATTCAAAATATCATAAATATTTAAACAAGCTCTCTAAAAAGATATTCTGTTTCTTATTGTATATATTTTTATTTAGTAAACGGTTTAATTTATTATATCGGGTAGTTATTTGCCATCCAAATATTGCTCCGCATTCATCGTCGGATTGAATTAAACTCCTGGAACGATTGAACAGATACAGGGCGTGGAGTGGAGTTTGATCGACAGTTTCGTCCAACCAATCGCAAGACCGAAATGCTGATGAGGCCCACGTCAATCATGCGATACTTTCATCTCGCCACCATCGCCCTCACCCTATGGAAACTCCACGTGCAGGATTTGCTAGGTTCAAAGCTTACTACATCTTCAGTCTACACCCTTCTCCCTCATCCCCAAGTGTCTTCTCTCTTTTCTATTCTTCCTCTCCCTTTCTGACCGTCTCTATCACGTACCTTCTCCGATCTTTTCCAGTCACTATACCTTCCTCTTTTTACCTTTCGTCCTCTCTGTGTCTCTTTCCTTCTGTCTCGTTCGATTATTCTCTTTCTCTTTCTTTTTTAACCCCTGACGACTCATCCTACTGTCGAACCACCCTTCAGCCACCCTACATCCGCTCGCACGCTATGGGGTAGTTTAGCATCTCGGCCCTACGAAACGAACCACCCCCTCCCTCGTTGCCCCCCTTCGCTCCAAACTGCGTCACGCCGTATCGGTTTTTTTTTCTTCTCTCATGATACGGCGACGCATAAAAAAGTGTAACACCCCTGCTTCTTGATAAAAAAAAGACCTTAACATCCAGGTGGTCAGTGACCGATAGAATGAAATATTGGCGTGAAATATTTGTCTCGCACCGTTGATGCCCGCCAAAAAGTGTCTCTTACGTTTCTAAATGATAAACCGGATAGGAAATTCGAAGTACTCGAAGAATAATATATTGCAGAAAGTTTTTCTAAACATTCATGGCAAAATATACGTTGTTCCTAGAGAATTTACCAAGACACGTCTTGTTAAACAACGCAAGCTCGCGGCGAGCCATCAAGTTTGATTGAAATATTACTCCTCGGGGCGTGCAGCGAATTCTGTAATTACGATAGGCGGCTATTAATAATTGTTTACCGCAGTTGGGTGGAAATTACTCTTACGCCACATGCCTCGACAAAGTACCGTGAGATACTTGGTCGCTACTTTCTAGACCAAATCTGCCCGAATAAGCCGCGATATGCTTCCTTACACCGTCCCTCCGCCCCCTACCTCTCATGTTTTCACGTCCTCTCGATCCTGTGTGGCATTCCTCTTGTTATCGCGGAACAAGTTTCTTATCCGATAACAATTAGGAGGTGTTTCGCATCGACACGGAATAGTGCCGGTGGGAAACTTGCCCAAAAGTTTCCAAGGAGCCCAGTAACTCGCCGGAACAACACCAGAATGGTCCTTTTCGCCGCGCGGGAATCTTCGCTTATGCATTGTTAAGGATGTCGTGTCGCATCCCTCCCTCCTCTCTCCCTATCTCTCTTCCTCTCTATAGTCTAGGTTGCTTAAATGATCATTAATTAGGATACCATTTACTTCCTATAACAGACAAAAAGAGAGCATCGCTGCAGTAAAGACGAAGCGAGTATCGGAGCGTGAAAACTTCAACGTGATACAAGAAATAAAACCGAGAATTAAAATGAATTATTTGCGTATTTTTTGATAAAAATATTTATGATATTCATGAAATATCTAAATACACGATATCTTGTACCTAAAATATAAGAATAAATTAAAGCGCAGATAACTGAATTGATGTGATATTGAAGAAAATCTATGTTATGTTACTTCGAATTTATCGTGATTATATCGAAAAAATTGAAGAAGAGTGGATTCTTGTTTTACAGAGAATGGTCTACCAAGAAGATTACGAACAGCTTATACAAATACGCAACTTCTCGAACTGGAAAAAGAGTTTCATTTCAACAAATATCTTTGTCGACCGCGAAGGATAGAGATCGCAGCTTCATTGGATCTTACAGAAAGACAGGTAATAATTTAAATCAAGTAATGTTATAAAAATCATTCCTTACATCATTTTTATTTAATGCGTTATATTTATTTCAAAACCTTTTATATCATTTTTATGTTGCTTCATTAAAAATGTTACAAAAAACATCTTTCTTTCATCTGTTGCACAATTGTTAATACATCTTGCATCGTCTCTATTTAATAACTAAAATGTAAATAACTATATAAATATCGCTATCTTCCTCTCAGGTAAAAGTTTGGTTTCAAAATCGACGAATGAAACACAAGCGGCAAACGCTTAGCAAGGAAGACGGCGACGAGAAGGATGGTTCTACTTCGGACGGTATGGAAAAGCCCAAGAGTGACAAAATGTTATCAGCTGATAACGACGACAAGAAGAGCTGTCATAACTGTGATATTTCGGGCGTGGGCGATGTCGGAAGCACCCTCACCGGCGATGTTACTGATTTAGGTTCTTCCGGTCGAAGAAACAGTAATAATAACAATACACCTGGTGCGACTAATAATAATAATAACAACAACAGTAATCCCGGCTTTAATACGAACAGCAATGGTGCCAGCAGTGTTGGCAGTACCAACAGTGTATCCAGCTCGTTCGAGAAGATGATAGTGGATGACGATTCGAGGTCGCAAGATGGAAGCGAAGTGACGTCGCCGAGCGTGACGAAAAAATTGTCGGGCGAAGTGAGAGTGAAGGTTGAGAGCGGCCACAAAAGTCCGAACACAGCGAAGCAACAACAGATCTCGGTGAGCAAGAAATCGCCATCGGCCAGCACGAAAGACATGTGTTCGGTGAACAGCAACGGTGTGCTGTTAGCCATGCCGGACTCGACGGTCAGCACGCCGGTTCTACCGGGCCAGAATTCCACGAGGAGTCTAACACCATCCTCGACACCCGGTACTCCCGTTTCCGTCCAGCTTCAGCAAGGCAGCCCCCTCGGTATCCAGCAAGCGGCTCACACGGCCTATATGCAGAGACCGCGAAGCTCACCGTCCTCTACGACCTCGTTGCCAGGAGGCCCGATGTTACACGCCTCCACGAATCCGGGAACGATGTCGCCGCATGGTGGCCGAAACATCTCGAACAGTCAGCAAGCGCACTTCCAACAGCAGGGCGTGTATCAGCCCACGCCGGCCATTGATTATCGGAACGGCGTACCCACCAATAGACAAAGTATACCTACGGCGTCGCAACAGACCCAGTCGCAGAGCAGTTACTGCACCAGAGACACGTATCAGCAACCAAGAATCTCTTATCCGAGTGAGGTGAATTCTCTGTACGTCAGACAGAATCAGACAGTGGGCTCGAGAGTAGCGCATCATGTGAGAGCGACGGGCACGGCGTCGAGATCGATGTACGGTGCTAACATGCAGTTCCATCAGCAACAGTTGCAGTACGGTAGTACCGGAGAGTATAACGGATATCCTCAGACCGGGCCACCTTATCACGCTTATCACAGAGGTATGCAAGGTACCAATGCGTACAACTCCGGCCAGGGATACTCGGCGACGCAAAACGAACAGAGCACTGACGGTTACATGACGCCTGGAAATTACGGTTATTCGACCGGCGGCAATTATCACGGGGCGAGCGAGAATTTGGCGACACACGGGCACGCCGCCGTGTCCGCGCAAACCGGGCAGCATTATTTCAACGACAGCCAGCAGCAGCAGCAGCAGCAGCAGCAACACCCGCAGCAACACATCGCCGAGGGCTATGTCACTCATCAACCGCCAATGCATCCAAGTTCCGGCGACTACCGGCCGGGGAACAAGTGTCACCCGGGCGCGTATTACGAGCAGACCGCCGGTCAGCTGCACGTTCATCAGGGCGGCGAGGCTTCCAGCATCCCGAACAGTTACGTATCGTCGCCCGATCCGTTTCCGGCGCCCGGCATGACGACAACCGCGACGGCGATCGCAGCTGCCACCGCGGCGGTCATCACACCACCCGGAAGTGCTGGCCAGGCTGACGGTAACAATGAGTCCTACGGCAATTATGGGAATTTCTACGGCGAGCCGGTGCACACCGCCGCGGCGGCGCCGCCGTCCGCCGACAACAGCAACAGCTCGTCCGACTTCAACTTCCTCAGCAACTTGGCGAACGACTTTGCGCCCGAGTATTACCAGCTCAGCTGAGTCCACGAGACCGAGAATCCTTGCCAGCTGGATTGGGGCGATGAGCAATGTCTGCTCAACGCTTTATACTGAAGCTAATATCGTGCTTGTCGCGTAAGAATCTACGTGATTTGTATATACTTTTAGTATTCGTGATTTAACTTTGCGTGTAAATGAAAATCGTGTAAAAATAAAACGAACTCGGACTAGAAATACTATTAACAGTGCGTGTGTCTACATAAATTTATGCCATCCGATCTAGATTTTCGAATGCCCCTTAGTTCGAAGTGACTCCTTCCGCGAATTGTGTCGGAATTATTTTCGAGACCGGCTGCATTAATGAAGGCACGAGAGGACTGATTTATATATAAAATAATTGTACATAATAAAATCCGACATAAATTGACTTTAACAACTGCAAGCATATCTGAAATAATCCGGATTACCAGAGAAATTGTCAACTCTTCTAGAATGCAACTATAGCTGGTCAGTCGATATCGTTAGGCATCTGAGTAATATTAATTTTAATATTCCTTACCATGGACAAGATGTAACTTTACCAATTTACATTCCGAACATTGTATACATGTTTCGGAAATATACAACAGTAACAACGAGTGCAATGGTTGTGTTAATTTTAAATTGGAGCGACGATAACAGAGTTTCCCTATTCACAGAATTTTTTAAACTGTGTTACAAAGTGACATTCACATCGCCACTCTTTCGGTGCAAAACGCGCTTAATCGCAAAAGATGAAAAGTGATTTGTAAGTGATATTAGACTGATATACACGAGCTGTGGTTTACAAACGTGCATGAAGAGTATTGTAAATATGTCAGAGGTTTACCGTTACCGGAATGGAAATTCGGTGGAGTTTCAATTCAATGATTTGATTCTCGTGAACGGAAACACGAGGTGCAAGTGCAATCTTCTTGGCGCGAACAGTCTCTATGTTAGTGCATCGTGTTCGAAAACTAGATTGTATAGATCACCGAAGCCATGTTCCTTTTGTTTTCGATGTAACTTCAGTCACTGGCACAGAGTGTGCTCGGAGCATTTATAACCTTATTTGAAGATCTCAAGGATCTGAGAAAGTTTTTAAATTACACACATCCCAAAAATTTAATTTAATTCTTGTTTAATTTTCACGTAATGGCCAATAAGATAATTAGATTGTATTTAATTTAAAACGATAAAACGAGGCCTGAGACTGTAGGTGCATGTGAGCAATAATTAACAATGTACATATATATCATACGAAGAATAGATTAATGGAACACAAATGAATAAGAAAATCGCATTTATACACAGTCATGATTACTATATCGAGTATACAACTTCTGAAAAGTGAAATAGGTACAATCCGTTAGTTTTAATTAAACACAAGAAAAATAGATGTTTATCTCTCTCTCTTATAAAAAGAAATCAATGTCCTCCAGTTGAATATGGAGAATAGTTAAAAATCAGTTACTTGGCCACTATTGCGGAAAGAGACAATGCACTTGTAAACATGTTGCGCTATTCGTTTTGTGAAAAAATGAAACTAGTTTTAAAATTAATTCGATTCGATATGTTATTCTGTGTCGTGGATAATGCCATTTAATAATGAACGGATTGTTGAGCAATACTTCAAATGATAATCCACACTTTCCGATTGCGGAAGATGTATTTATTGCAATACCCACTAAGTATTGATTGCATTATCATTTTTTCACAAACCGCGTTTTTTTTTCAAACCTCTACTAGCGCTACTTTAAGCGAACCAAATAAATTATTGTCTCACAGTAGGTAATATAAAAGTAAACGTATATAGATAGGGACATAATTTTAATTTTCACCTCGCGACAACATATTTAATACGCAGCTCTTTTTGTATAAAACTCTAGGTACCGTCGTTGTTCATATAAAGACTCTCATGTACATACGCGCGTACGATAACCGTATATATATTGTTTATTCATTCTGACTACATAATTGTGTTGCAAGTGAGCCCTCGACACGGTAAACGAAGTTATCACACGTGTACATTCACTCACCGGTACATTTGACAAATACAGATCATAGTGAAAAGTAACGAGAGTGTTCTTATTTTCTCTAAGTAATCATTTTTTACTGTTTCAGCCGCTCGATTAAAAGTGCTAATGTGAACCATATGGAATCTGAAAACATCATATAAGCCAACGAATGATACGGAAAATCATAATTTTAACGAAGAAGTGACCGTGAACGGGGGCGAAACGTGTAAATTTTGATCGTAGATGGCGCGGTTTGCCCATGCCGGCGATGAAAGTGACGATGATAGATGACCCAAAATATCGGAGCAATCGAACTGAAATATTATTCTTAGCAGCATCCTTACACCGTGTCAACTTCATATCCTATTCAGAGATTAACGCGCCATTTGTTATACCAGAGAAATCCCTACACACATAAATTGATTTATCATAGTCGTATAAAACATAGAGAACGGATAAACATTAATTCACATCCGAGACATCCCGCGATATAGCTTACATATTATCAGGAAAGATTTGATTATCGTCAGTAGCGAAACAATAGTGTCGTAATAATTGCGATAGCAGCAACAGCGACAATTGTGAATTGCGACGTTTTGTACAAAATCACAACTTTGACGAAAGAAACTCAAATCGAGAGCCCCGCGCGTTGGTAGGACGGACGGCTGTGTCAGTGAAGAGACTGACAATGATGGATGACTACGCGTGATGCGTGTGAGTCAAGCCCATACGACGCCATAGCTTCCAGCTCATATGTGACCTCCGGTTCGAGCGAGCCGAACTGTTGCTATCGTTGCATCTGTGCAGAACACCCTCCCGAAACACGATCCCCGATCAACGATCCTCCCCACATCGGCTAATTTCTCCAAGCTATTAACTTTTTCTCCGACCAACGAGACCTTACGGATAGGAGAAAAAAAAAACAAGAGTCGGAAGACTAGAAAATTGCGTTTTGCAACCTGCAATCTTACCGGCTTAGCTTTCCGTCCGTCGCTCCCGATTTTCGGACACGTGACAGTAATGCACAATGGTGTGACACAACAATTTGGTAAGCGTCGGGCGCGGGGCGATGCGTCGTCGTCGGATGAGCATCTCAATAAAATTTACATCCGAACATTTTATAATATATCTTTATCGTCGATTATGCGGTGGTATCGTGGTCATATCGAGGGTGGACTTTGAAGCTGCAGGGTCAAGGGTTACCAGCCCCGAGTCGTGCGATGCTTGCCCTTTCCGCCCAACCGTCGCGGCCATAAATCTTACGATCGTCAAGGGACGACTCATTCACGCCACTTTGCTTTCCATCCGATATCCGCCGTGTAGAAAACGCATGGATTTCTACGACTTTCACCTTGATCATTCACAGTATACAGCATTATTCCAACTATGTAACATGCACTTTTTTCATTCCGTTTAATATGATTCGTTAATTTTTGCAATGGTCTTTCGTGAATGTTTTATTCAGTCGTAAATATTCCGCGATCAAAAGTGATTAATTAACGTGTCATGCACTCGCAAAGATTTCCAGGATTACCGCAATTGTTTCATTTAATCGATTTCGCGCTGTACTCTTGAGACAAAGAACCGCGTCTAAATCGAAAGAAGTCTCGAGGTGGAAGGCAGCAAGATACGAGTAGCCGGCACAACCGATCCTTATTTTCTTTTTCTTCCGGGACGCGCGAGAGAGAAATGTCGTTAACGCTTAAATGTTAATAAATGTAGATAGGGAATAGGGGGTCCTGTATATCAGACAGGTAGACGCTCACCTGAGCGCCCAGTGACTAAGTGAAGAAGGTAAGAAAGTGCTGCTACGCTGGCGGCTGCTTTTGAGGCTCGGTTTGTCATGGTTCGCATGATAGATGGAGGAAGCGGGAGCTTCGGCTCTCCAGTGTATATATATGTATGGTGTTGAGTTTTAACCACGGAGACACCTTGCGATCATCCCGTCCGTTAACTCGTTCGCCTACCGCAAATAGAATCTTACACGCCTCGCGTGCTCCCGTTGCCGCCAATGACGAAACTGTGAAACTTATTTCCGACTGATTCCTCCGTTCCTAATGTCTTCCTCGCGAATATATCGGAAGTTGATGATCGGCTCCTAATTTTGCCTTCCACGCTTGAACGTAAGCCGCAATTTTGGTCCATCAGAAGAGACAAAAACAGATTTTCACGAGTGGAAATCTTTATGTACGTAGTGTTACTCATTCGTTAGCAATAACTCTGCGATACGAGGAGAAGGCAATGTGCGAAGGTCTTTTTCTACATTACAATCGCAGATATGCGCCGTATCTTGAAGAATAATGAGGCCTACAGCGAAGAAAAAAATAAACGTAAGTAGTAAGCGTTAGTAAAAGTTGCTGAGTAAGTCAAATATAACTTCTTGTGCATTAGCGCAACCTTATAACTGTTCTCATTATTTTTTCCGTTATTACACTACCGAGTAACTTCAATACTGCGTTTAGTAATACATAAAACTGACCAAATATTTTTAATTAAATGATTTTTGCGTGTAAATAAATTTACGCAGGCTTTGTATCAAATGTTTCGCAAGTTAATTGTTGAACACAACAATTGACATTAACAAACGGAGCTATGATTTTTGTTTCATTAAACTGAACTTGAAAATATACATATAATTTGATGTATCAAGTGATATATAATAAGGGTTATTGCGTAAATTTCCAGAAAAATATTTCGAGTGAAAATTATTTGGTTGGACTAGAAAACGTTTTGAAAAAGGCACTACGAACATATACGATAGTCACTGTGACGAATTGACTCACGTCACGCCACAGAGTTCAAATTATTATAATAGTTACATCAGGCCTGAACATGACATACTTCAATTAGCTTTATTAATTGCGCTACATACGACGTAACGTCAAACTCAGGTTTTAGCACAATATCGGAATTTTTAGTAACAAGTCACTTGCTCGATTGAAACATCAACGTTCCGACATTTAGTAACAAGAATAATTTTTAGATAATAATTAGATTAATCGCAATCGATGAGCATAGGATCTTCCCGACAAACTTATGTCGGGATGAGACGACAAATCAGTCGCGAGCAAATGCCGCGTACGCGTGTAACGGAGCAGAACGGCCCTATAAAATGACTAATGATGTAAGGTGGGTGTAAAGTGAAGCGGCTATTGATTCGTAGACGCATAAATGACACGTCTATCGGCTACCGAGGCCACCAGTCATGCTGAGGTTTCAACTCTTAGCACGGTGAACCCCCAAATCTCCTCACTCAACGACCCGGTAGCTATAGAGACGATGATAAACGGTCCATAGTAGCTGTGGAAGCTGCGGTTTACAATTACCAAGTAATATCTTCTTGCTCCCAAACCGCGCGAAGGGGAGGGGGAGGGATATTAGTAATCCGTTAATTTTTAAACAACAACAGTATCATCGCAATAAGAGATCTAACTGCGAAATACCTTTCGTATGTGTCACTGCTACGTCAGACATTAAAAGACAGGTTAATCGAACGAATTAGAATAATGACGGCGTCTATGAATTATTAATAGGCAAATATGAATAGCGAATTGCGTCAATTGTCACGTCATGATCATTAGTTCCATCAATAAATATACGAGATAATTAAATAAAATTTAATTCCGCGAAAGACCGAGGGTGAAAAAAAGAAATGAGCAACGCATAATGATAGAAAAGGTGTTTACTTCTGGTTTGACGTGGAATCCAATCAACGTCTCCATTGCGACTTGACCTTACGAGAATTGGGTCGAGGATCCACTTGGAAGATTAATGCTTAGTCTGATTAGTCTCAAGATCTCCCCGAGACTGGCACCTTCAACCATTAGCCGATTCGTGATCTTTGTTCATTGCTTGCAAAACAATTACAAAATGCCTGTTTCTCTTCTTGTATATTTTATCTCATGCAAATTGATCATTATAGATATTAACTATTAATAATAATATTGTTTAACCAAACAGTGTGATGTACAATCATTTAACAAATATTACAATAACAAAATGTAAAAGTTTATAAATATTAAAGAGGAATTATATGTAATAATTTATCAAAAAATATATTTTCACATTTTTGTTATAAAATAGAATATCTATACGCACACTTATGAAAAATTAGTTTTTAATTAAAATTATAATAAAAATAAAACAATTATATTATCAATATTTTACATAAATTGTCTAAAATAAATTTTACATAATTTAATAATTTATTTAAATATGTACTATTTGTATTAATTTATATGGAGCGAGAGAGATTATATAAAAGTTATTCGAAAAAGTGCAAATAGTATATAGTTCTCTATCGGGATGAAATCGCTTGTTACATGTTGCTTCCGCCGTTTATCAGTTACAATGCGCAGGGTTTGTTTATGTATGTTAACATGGCGTCGGCTTGTCTCCCTACCGCCCATAGATTTGATTTATAGGCGGAGCATCTGACAGTAGACACCACCCCCAGACTGAGGAAACAACAGCTGTTTCATGCGGTGTGTCGAGAAACTCAGCTAGGTTTATGACATCTATGCGATACGAAACAAACAAAATTTTCCACCCATAATATCGCATGTTGGATAATTCATCAAATACCTCGCAATGAATCAAAAGCCAATCGATTCTCTGCATTACTATTTGTAGATATATACTTCTTTATCATCCATAAGTAACTTAAGCTTTTAGCCGGATGCAAATACAGAAGAGATTTACTTTACCGTATTTAGATAAAAAGTAGAATATTGTATTTGTCTAAAATTTATTATTATATGCAATAAGTATGTATATAATCAATATTCTCCTTCTTTTGTAAACATAAAAAATAGAAATAATAAATATCAAAGATTATTATAATTATTAAATGTTCTATCTTCACCCACAACTTTCATCGCAAGAGAGACTTCAGTTTTCTACATTTACATTCTACAATAATTTAACTTTGTCGATACATTTTATCATATAGTGATAAAGTAACTAATAACAAGTTTACTATTGTAGATAAATCAACCTTATCATACATATACATTATTATCTGTAACGAGTAAATTACATTTCATATTTAATGACAATTAATAAAGTATAATATAACCATCAGTCGAATATAAATACTATTATTTTGCGGCAACTTAGAACTTTATTGACACTTCAAACACAAATTAGAATATCAATTACTTGTACAATGATTATCTGAATATTAATTCTCCTTCAATTCTTATTGATTCTCCTCTATGTTCAAACATGTAAACAGAAATTTTTAATTAAATTATGTTGTTATTTAATAACTTGTTTTTCTTTATGTGAAAGTTTTATAGTAAATAGTAACAAATATTTTAATAATTGTTATGTTTTAATTTGTTTGGATAATTATATTTCTGCATATATGTAGCAAATATAGAAGTTATAATATAGAAGTTACGATATATATATTTTTGCGCTTCTTTTTTCTGACATATGTGAGTATAATCCTATAAATCTATTTAACAAACTGTATAAAGGATACTTGTTAGATATATAATAAAATAGATTCAACATTTCGCATTATGCATGTTATTATAAAATGTAAATATAATACAGTTTAAAAAATATATACTTGTGAGAACTAGAATTTATATATAATATATAAAAATATTTATATTTATTGTTAGATTATATATACATATATATTTAATTTTATTTGTGTGAGCGAGATCATTTTCCTTTTGTTTCTGTGATATCGCTATACCGTTCGCTTTTGCTTTTTCTTGATTCTTCGTTTTTTTTCGTTTCATTGGACTTGTTCTTCTTAATTTCACTTTGGCTTGGGATTGTCTGCGTGTGCGTGGCAGTGGCTGCGGCTTTGGTCTTGGTCGGGGTGGGGGATGGGCGTTCGGGTTTTGGTGTTTGCGCTTGTGTTGGTTTGCTCTTGGTCTTCGTTGGTTTTGCTTTCGTAGCATTATCCTCCTCCTAGAACTGTACGTTTCCGTTTGCGTATGCGGGTTCCCGTTCCCCGTTCACCTTTGCCGTTTGTTTTTGTTGTGCCTTGGCGTTGTTGCGCTTACGCTTCTTCTTCTTTTTCTCTTCTGCGTCTTTGTTTTTTTTGTTTGTGTTGGGGTCGTTTGTGTTTGTAAGACTCTGTATTTGTTTTTGGTTGTTCGCGGTAGCGGCACTACCACTCGCACTCGCATGTTTGTGTTTTTGGTTTTGGCTGTTCCGATTTCTCCTTGTCGTTGACGGCCAGCGTCTGCGTGTCCCGGGTTTTCTTTTTTTCCGGTCAGGGTCCGCGGATACGCGTCATGGTTGTTTTTGCTTCTTGTTCGTGTTTTTGTCTTTGCCGACGTCGTTTTCGTTTTAATTTTACTGTTCTTGGCCTTAGCGGTACCTGGGCTTGTGTTTCTGTTTGAGCTGGCATTGCGCTGTGTTTCTTTTTTATGTTTCCGTTTCGGTTTAGTGATTTTATGTTTGTGTTTTTGTTTTTCTGTTTTTGTTTTTTTTTGTTTTTTTTTGTTTTGTCTTCTTTATCTTTCTCTTTTTGTCTTTTATATCTATATACAGTTTCTTTTTCTTTAAATTTAATTTCAATTTTTTTTTTTTTTATGTTTATGTTTGTCCTTTTGCTTTCTCTTTATCTTTGATTTTGTTTTACTTTTACGTGCTTTTGTTTTTTTTTTGTTCTTTGTTGTTGTTTTTTTTTGTTTTGGTTTTTTTTTTTTTCCTGTTTTTTTTTTTTTTTATTTTTTATTTTTTTTTTATTTTTTTTATTTTTTTTTTTTTTTTATTATCTTTATATTTTAAGTTTAACTTTGAATTTGTCATATTTATATTTATATGATTATAATAATGTTATTGTTTTTTATTTTTATTTTGGTTTATGTTTTTCTTTTTCTGTATTAGGATTGGGTTGGGTTTCGATGGGCGAGTGTTTCTCTTTCGGTCACGGTCATGGGCATGCGCGTGCTGGCACTGGCGAATGGGGGTAGTGGCAATGGGAAGGATGTGATTGTTATTTGTTTTTGTTTGTGGGGGGAGGGTGAGGCTTTCATGTTGGTTGTTGGTGGTCGGTTCCCGTTGCAGTTGCTGTTGCTGTTGCCGCTGTCGGTGTGGTTGCTGTCGCTGTTGCTCTTTGTTGGTGCTGGGGATGTGGCTCTGATTTCGATCTCTCGATCTGCATTTGTTCTTTTTCTTTTGTTTTTTTTTTTTGTTGGCGTATCATGATAATCTTCAGTTTTCCTGATTGTCTTTTTGTTTTTTCTTTCTCTCTGAATCTGTGTCTGTTCATTGTTCTTGCTTATTCTTCCTTTTGCTTGTTCTCAGTTTTGCGTTTGCCATTGGTGTCTTTTCTTTCTCTGAATCTTCATTGTCATTGGTGTCATTGAACTTGCACTTTCGTATTAGTTGGACTTGTGATTCTTAATGATTACCAAAGGTGATATAACCAATAACGAAGGTGATATATTAGTTCTCTTCTACAATTATCTTCACTGGTAATATTCACGCAACAGACACTGAGCACGCACGAACGTGTCTCAGAAGTCACTAATAAATAAGTGAATAACGATATAACCACTGACGAATCAGTAAGCTTTGCCGTTTTCGCTGATTGCGCAGCGCGTTCGGCCCTGTTTTACTGGTTCAATAGCGATGCAAGACGTCACTGATGCAATCAGTAACTTTTCCACTGATTCAGATTTAGAGAGTAACAAACTATACTCAATTAACAGGATAACAAACTTAATATTAATATTAATGTTCAGAATTTATAAAAAGAGCATTATGAATATCAAGTTGATAACTTTATTAAGAATATTTCCTCAAGATATTCTCAGAATGCTATATGAACTTATTTGTAATTTACATATTGATATATCTTTTAGCTTTTAAAATAGCCAGATAAGTTTATCTTTAAATGCTTTACAAAATTTAATGCTATGAAGAAATAATTGTCATCGCCGAGAGAGAACAAAACTTAAGAAAATAATTTCGAAAAAAGAACGAGGAGCGTCGGAAAAATGAGACAAGAGCTCAAACAAGTGGATAAAGTACGCATCGAGTACCGCTACGCATAGAAGCGTACTCGCAAGCTTTAGATATAGCCGGGGCATTCTGTGCTGCGCGCCGGTGGGAGCGTGCTAATGGCTACTGACATGCAGTTTTGATGGATCGAGCACCACTCTTCCTCCTTTCTCATCCCATAACGGCGGAATATGCGACTCTCGATACTTTCCCGTCTGAGAGAAACAAACGCGAGCGCGAAGAAACGAAGAAATGCTGAATTAGAAGGTCACGACTATGGAAAGAAAAGCAACAGATATAAAAATAAAAATTCATGAAAATTATCCTGAAAAAAGAAATAATTGCGTCGTTAGGTAATTTTGGCACAATTATTTATATAATATGATATAATTCTAGTGTTATCGTGTTAAATGTATGGTTAATATATATCAAATAAATAGCCAAAGCAAACGCTGCAGTATAGATAAAAACACCTTTCTATTTATTAATTTCACAAATTCACCAATTTAAAACCACAGAAACAAAGGTATCTTCCTTGATTGCTTCCTCATAGAGGAAGCTCTGTTTTTAATATATTTCGCAACTTTCTTCAATAAAATATTTCTCGTACATAAATTTCTGTGAGCAGTTCTAATACTGTTCTAGCATAAAGCATAAGATATAAATCTATCAAATTACAAAAAGAACTATACTGAAAATATAAACTAACATATCTAAACAATATAAAACAACCAACATTTGATAAAGAGATTGGCAGAGAGTGTTAGTGTTGTTGCAACAGAATCAGTACGATCCCAACTTATAGCTATAGCAGAGTAGCATCGGAGCAGCGGAGCACGCATTCGCGTTGTCCACGTTGACGTATCTGTCCCCAAGGATACAGTTCTGATTCTGAAGCCTAAAGGACCAGACATCTCCGTAGGCCGGACTCGAAATTCTCATTGACAATCTATTCACCTCCGCCAGCTCGACGCATATACACAACACAACGCGGGACATCCGTTCGAGCAAACTTGCTTGGAGATATCTTTCCATCGGAATTAATCGGAATTATGCATGTGTTTGCATATTAATTCTTGGATGAATTATTTCAACTATCGCGGACAATGCAAAAAACGTTCGTGTACGAATTATCAATTATTTCTTCTATTATTATGGAATCGGACGGGTGTAAATGTGTGGAAATAAAAATTGAGCTCATTTATGAAAGTTACAAATATAACCGATGGTTGCTTACCTATGTGTGTACTTGTAAACAAATTTCTAGATATTTTAGAGACCTACAGTTCAAAAACCAGCCTTCATTCTCAAAGAACGACGAGTCGGTTACATGTTTTGAGGGGATTAAACGCGTGACTACGAATACGAATCCTCCGGGACACGACGAGAGGTCTCACAAAGTGTAGGATCGTGTAGGTATCTTCCGTCGCGTCTCCCTTGGGATTTCCCGTGTACCTGGGCCATCGCGATCGAGACCCGAAGGACCACCGGATACGGCCAACCGTGTTCGAAAGTATAGCATATGGGTTGAGACCGCGCATAATCAGCATTTTCAACGGTCCTGAGATATTTCGCTATCGAAAAATATTGCCGCTTGCATAAGTGAACAAAAAGTTGAAAACGTAAAAAATTAGCAGCCGCAACATCCCAGATGAGAAATCAGAATCGAGCAGAAGAGCTATGCGAAACGTTGAGATCCTTTGATTTCGCCGCAACGAAGCGTGTCGCGATACGTCAGAAGTCTGTCGATTATTACAAACTGACAGCTTCAAATCCGGATCTCTATCTTCGGGGAAAAGATGCGCATCCTTTCCCGTGCGTCTCTGGGAAGGATTAATTAACAGTGTTGATAAAAATCTTGAAATGGGACCGAAGTCAAATTGCTGAACAACATGGGATGGTTGAGAACTATCTTTTCGATTCGTTGCTTTTATCATTCTTAACACTTTTCTCACAGAATACTAACCACTTCGATTGCTGCTTTTGCCTATCGTAAAGTTATTACGCTAAAATTAAACAAGTATTAATAAGGAAAAATAAACAAATATTAATCACTGCAGATAATCATATCTACGGAGACTACACGTTATCTGTCGCCTATAGCGTTATCGAGCAATGCACTCTTTACTTATAAACAACGAATCAGTATTGTCCCTGACATTGAGGACAAAAATCAAATCGATTTTCTTTATCAAATATCATACAATGCATCGGTTGACCGTTTTACGTTCAAACCAGAAAGTAGCGCATATTATATAAAGATTAACAGACAATTACTTAGAATATATAGACTTTGAATTTTTCCGTTACTAATCATGAAAAACTCAACATTTATATATTCCCACACTTCTTATAATCATTATTGATATGTCATTGTTAATTACCAACAAAAAATAAAAAGTCTATCTAGATACAAAAGCCAATCTACTGCAGTAAGTCTAAATGGGTTAAGTGCAGGTATCTGTCCTTATCTCTTAGTCCAGTTGCAGCCAAAACGAATTCTGTATCGGCCGTTCTCAGCTGACAGCTATCGCTAGTTAGGGAGAAAGAGATCCGAGGAAGAAGACGAAGGGACTGAATGACACGGTCACCGAAAATGACAGGTACACGGCCTCGAAGGAACTGTGGACGAGAACCCGATATCGCGACCGCATCTGATACAAGTCCTGAAACGGTCAGACTCGTCGTCTCTGTCGCTCTTTCTGCAGTCTCCGTGTCTGCCTGCCAATATACCTACCTGTCAACACACGCTGCATTCAATTAATTCGGGGCCAACGCCGTGCCTGCGTAATGACGCGGAAATCAAGCCTATCCTGCCACCCCCTCTTTCCGTGTGCTCATCTCTACATCAAGTCTTCTTCCTTCATCTCTTTATGAACTCTGTTATTTTAGATGACCTGTGCATTGAACTTGATATTTAAATTATTGTGACTCATGTGAATAGAAATGAAGTAAATGCTGTTTCGTTTATTTATCTAGTAATGTTTCTGAAACTATAAATAAAGAAAACTTTTACGTTAGAAAAATTGTTTTCGTAGATAACAGATTATAGCAAATACGGATAAAAGCAAACATTTTATAAAAATTAAATTGTTTTATAAAAAACAAGTTATCTCTAAAAAGTTGTAATTTTATATCAGCATTAAAATATGCAAAGAGTTCATTTCGTTTATATAGTAAAAAACATTACTTCCAAAAATATAAATTTGTTTACATCATGTAGTAATTTGCAATATGCTACTATTTCATATGCTGCTTGTACAAACCAACCACTGTTCTGAAAAATTTATTTCAAAGAATCTTTAATATTTATTTAAAGAAAAAATTGCCTTAATTATACTGTAAAATCTAGTAAGATATAATCTTTTATTCTGTACAAACATACAAAGAGAATGCGGAAAGATCCATGAAGATTTCACAAATTCACATAATCTTATCTTCGGTAAATAATTCAAGTCTCGCCCAATGCTATCGACAGCGAGAATATAAGAAAGCTTAACACGGACCAGTTTAAATAAAATTAAAAAGTCTTTCGTCATTAATGCATTCGATGTTATTGTGACGTAGCTGAAATTTGTCACTATATTTGGCCTAGCCTAGAAAGATTTAACATAAAATGTATTAGTACATAAAAAGATTTTGCATAAAAAATATTAATACAAATGTAAAAAATGGAGTTTTTTAAGAGTATAGTCCATATATATATAGTCCATATAACGAAACAACAAAAGAAGCAGCAATATTAAACATTATTACTGTTTTACACAAATCTAATTATACAATACAATTTTATTATGTTATAATATAGTTAATTTTTTAACATAGTGTAATGATGTTTATTATAATATGCGTTTGTCTTTATAACTTTATAAAAGATTTTTAATCAAAACAATTGATTCTAAGAATTATAATGCAAATATCACAATGAAGAAAACAACGAAAACATTCATTTCTTTGTTTAGATAAATTTTTACATAAATATATCAAGTTAATACGTTAGGTATATGCATATCTAAAGCTTGTTTACGAACGAAACAGAAATACACGATCGTACCAGCCACCCCTTGGTTCGACGCGTCCATTCATTAGCACTTCATATCCCGTAGCGACGTGCTGGTAACGAGCCTGTCATAATTACCGTGCTAACTTTATTACCGCGAATGCACGTTCTCCTTCATGCGGCTATGATATTCGTGCGTCATAGGGCAGATCCAAGCCGTACCTTCTCGCTGTAGAAGGGCACGGAACATAATCCCTCAAACATCAACCCTGCACGACACACGTTCATCGATTTCGTGTCATTAAATATGAAAGCAAATTCACATAAAATATACAATGAGCATACAGTAATGTTTTGCAGATATCTTGAACTGTCATAATAATATCATTATTAATGTAAATTGATTAATTCGCTAATTATTTGCATTTTTAACATTATTCGCTAATTAGATATTTGTAATAAATATAAAGCAGTAATAGATTATTATAATATTGCATGTAACTACGTATATATAAATATATAATCATTTTATTCTGTATTTACAACTTCCGCGATATATCAACCGTTGAGTTAAACAAGAAGTAAAAAAGCTAATACCAGCTTTGATAATAAGCTTATATCTTGCGCTCAACACTACCGCGTGGACACAGAAGTTACATACTCATCGGGATCACTCGAATAAATAATACTATCGTGTGCACGCGCCCTTCTAACACCAGCGCCTAATTACATTTATTCAATATTTACCCC
This sequence comes from Aphaenogaster floridana, assembly GCA_003063835.1. Lineage (NCBI taxonomy): Eukaryota > Metazoa > Arthropoda > Insecta > Hymenoptera > Formicidae > Aphaenogaster > Aphaenogaster floridana. The sequence continues at coordinate 626,615 of NJRP01000016.1, read as the reverse complement.
GATACGATCAACACGTAGAACAGACTAACTGTGAGTCAGGTTGAATGAAATGGCATATCGAGCAATGCAAAGTCATTCTGCGTGCCTGCTGAATAGCTCCCCAACATAACTGCCGACGTTTTCCTATCATTGTCGTGAAACTTTCCATATTCATGTGTTCTGAAAATGATACAAGTGTGATACATTTTAAATTTTCAATGGCGCACATAAAATATTTTTCTTTTTTAGATACTCCACATGAACATGGCGTTAGAACATTTTAAACAAAAATATTGTAAATAATAATAAGATTAGAACCGACGAAATTGTCAAATATAAATAAGAATAGGCCAAATGTCGGTCACCGCGGATCTTGGTGCGTAATAATAATTTTTGTGAATTCCCTGTTCATGCGAACTGCGCGCCGCATATATTCGTCGGTCTTGAAATATAATCCTTACATGAACCCGGAATTAATTCACATGTTAAATTGACGAGCAATTTAATAATTTTGATGCTAATAGGCTTCTATAAAATCCCCCCAAAATATTGTAATATATATAATTATTAATTATTTGAAATTTTGTGGTGAATTCCATTCATTATCTTTTAAGATTATTGATTATGTAACTGTGAGAATATAATTATCTCTTTCAATCTGTACAAAATATTTAAAAATAGATTAAAAGATTAAAAAATACTGAAATGACCAAAATGAGGAAAAACATGCAATCGCCAATAATATTTTTAATATTATCTGTAAATGTGTTTGATTACATTCACATTTATGCCCAACTCGACAAGGCTGCGCATAGTTAGAGCAGCAATCGAGTAACTCTCATACGGAATGATTGATGACCCCATTGTGCAGGGTTTCCCATGTCCCTGGTACGATTTCGTGCGAGCGGCATACAAAAAGCCAGGCGCCATTTCGAAAATGAGCAGAATTATGGAAAATTCTGACCGGAAGATCGATTGGATAGTAGATTCCGGAGGAACGTTGCACGTACCATGCTCGATCCAATTCTGAATCCGAATCGTTTCTTTAAACGTTCGAACGTTTTTTGAAACTTGTGTAACAGATGTAGATACTTACAATTAGTCTCGCGATGCCAAATCACAAATATTCTATTAGAAGAAAGAGAGAAAACTTAAAGAAAGACAGCTTTCCGATATCTCATAATTATGTATATAGCAACTAAGAACTTGATTACAACAATCTTATAAAATATGATCATATATTAAATTGTAGCTTTCTTTTCAAATTTCACATTCAAGAATCTTTTTGTAAATATGGCAGTCAATGTTAAATGGAATGAATAAAAAGAGAAATCTAAAGTTATTCTTTCCCTCAAAGAAAGTCATTCGAAATATTAGTTCCTTCTTTAACTCGTATCTCCTTTCTTCTTTATTTCACGCGGTTTCAAAACTCCCGTTTTCCTCACAGGAACTGACACCGTTTCAATGGAATGTGGTGCATCATTTTATAAAGACGGAATCCTTCTAGAAATCCCACGCGATTCTCTCAATAGACAGCTGTCTGTTCGTCAGTAGACACCCGCTGAATTGTTGTGACTGGTTCTTTGATGGACACAACGCCCAATATCCGAAAACGCTGTTTAAGACGTGACGTCTGGGTGTGTTGAACAATTAACGTTAGGCGCTCTTCAAATATCATTTCAAGCAGTTGACAGAAGTCAAAGTTTACTACGTTTCTCAAAAAGTAAATATTTTTCTATAAACAGACAGAAGCAGGTATATTTTTAAGTTTTTCTTAGCACCTCTGTTAAACATGAAGAAAAGCTTCTGAATTAGCTTCCTAATCTTTCTCACCATGAAACGTTTTCAGGTGAAATATTTAATATTTCTCGCTTTATGACTTAAAGTTATTTTGGTACTTTAATTGTTTTGTTGCTCGATAATCTTGAATAAAACATATTAATTTCCGATAATACTGCATAAATTGTAAATAAAGTAATTAATTTATATTATAAGTAAACAACACTGTCACAGAAGTGGAGGAATTTTAACACAAAAAAGAAGCACTTTAGAAGGCGATGGATTATTGTGGCTTGCAGATAAAAGTCAGGACTGCAACAGAACGACTATAGCTCAGCATGACAATGCAGGTGCCTCATCCCACGTCAAATCTCAGCGTGGCGCCGCACGGGAAGACGGGTACTGGACCGATTGAGTAGACTATAATTGTTTAATGGGATTAGAACCCCAAGTAAAGTTTGCGCGTCGTCCGAAAAGAAAGGTGCTGATATTTATCCAACATTAGATCAGGCTAAACTCGAATTTACTAGTTTAATCCCCGCAAATTCTGACAAACGCCTTCCAAATATTTACCCGAAAAATTATACGCTTTGTCGATGAAAAATCGTGCAGTGGTTACCTTTACATCAATATCTTGATTCTACTGTTTCTCACTAACAATAGAAGCCTCAATGGACAAAACAATAATTATTATTAATCGACTTATTATTAATCGATTTACAATTTATTACATATGATTATTATTAATCTTATGCTAAATTAGGTTGCGCGACATAAATGTTTTGATAGGTTTATTATCTAAAAATCTGGACACGGCAAAATTATATAACTAAAAAATATTAAATGAGAAAAGTCTTTTATTTATTAATTCAGGTACATCTCAGTTTCTTCAAATTTTAATTTAAAATTTTATTATTAAAATGAATTATTAATATATAAACTAATTATATAAAGATTGCAATATGCAATGTATTTTCTCGAAACTTGTCGTAAGCATATAGAATGTTAATTTAATTTAACGTTAATTTAATATTAACAATACTAGAAAGTCCTGTATTTAATATCGATAATGTAATCTTGATTGTGCAAAAGGGAGATGGTATATCCGAATTTAAAAGTACGAAAAGTCCGAATTACACACATTGCGATAAAGATAAGATATGTAACTGCGCGTTCGGGTGAAAAAGATTAGCCGACAGCAGGAATCAGAACTATCAAACGTCACTGCGGTTCGATCAAGATGAAGATTCCCCGGTCTGATGTACGGAACAGGACGGATGTCGCGGGTGGCCGCAGGTGGCGCCCTCGATATAAGCTCTTCTGACTGAACTGCTGATACGGGACCATGCTTCTAAAACTCTCACGGTGGAATGTGTCATCCTGTCACTGCGCTCTCGTATAGGGTAGAAGATATCCCATGGGCCGTCGCACGTCCTTCGGACGAGCGAGCTCTTGTCACTTTTCTCAGATCCCCTTGTTGCCAAAAATGTTCACGATTCGTCTGTTAAATAATAATCGGGACAATGGTTTTTCGACAGTTAACATATCGTGATTATCAGCAACAGCAATAATTTCTTGATAATATTAAATTTTATTGTATTAGACGTAATAATCGGTCACACAATACATATACACACACAAATCATATTTTTTTTATAATTGATAACAAAAGTAGAGGAAGAAGTTAAATACAAGAGTGTAATGTTATTTAAAAAAGTAATGCTAAAATTGTATGTTAAGAAAATGTTTTGTATATTTTAAATATTATCTTTTAAATTCAGACTTTGTTGAAATCTACTTTAAAAGTAATTAGAAACTATATCTTGTTATCTCTTATATGTATTTTGTACTTCTCAAGTTTAATTCGCAAAAAATCTCTTATATCCATTTTTCAATTTAATAGTTTAATACTGTGATACTCTTATTAAGAAAAAAATGGCTTTAAATTTATTTAAAAATTGTTATTAGGATATAAATAATACACGGTAGAAAATAAACTCTTTATACGTTAAGCTTAAAGAAAAATTATTGTTTATAGAAATATTTCTTACAATTATGTAAGATTATGTACAATTATAAGACTATTAGATTACGTTCATTTGTTTTTTTTTTTTATTATTTTAAAGATATTTTTGATTTTATATATAAAAGATAATTTAACTCATTAAGAATGTTTCAAGTAGAGAAATAAAAATTCTTTATAAATTTTGAAATAAGTTTTGAATAAGTTTTAAACATTTTTTTCAGAGATGTGGCGTCGAATGTGACCTAGTCCTTCGTTATACCTTTAGAAGTAGTGTATTGTCATGTCAGGGTTTCGACGACGTGAAGATGATGAATATCCTAGCAGTCTGAAGAGTCACAAATTGTTTCGTGCGTCGCGCGCCTGTGACCGAAATATCTTTCTTATTTATTAGCGTGACACAGCTACCAAATTAAATTATCCATCGCCACTTTTTTTAGACATTACAACGTCTTACACGAAAACTATCTGCAGATGTACTTTATTTACTTCACATTTATGATATAAATTTTGTGCTTCTTTCATTAAAAATATATTTTTAGAAAATAATAAAATGACGGTAAATTTAATCACAAACTAATCATTTGATTTCTCAACATTTTAACATATCTAATAAAACCGAATAGATTATGTACACAGTAGATTAACTATAATTAAACTATCAACCGTCAGGTTATAATAAAAACGTAGGATGTTGGTACCTTGGTACCTCGAGGCGAGCGAGACACGCAAGTACATAGAAAGACCCGTCAAGAGCGTGGAAGGAAAAAAAGGCAGAAGGCACAAAACAACCTATCTAGGGGATAGAAGGGCGGAGGTTGCTTGCCTCCGGATAGTATAGAAGGTGGGTACCGAGATATAATACCCGACTCCTACCCGCGACGATAAGTGTCAACTGCAGCGTGCCAGATAAAAAGAAGGAACGAAAAATAAAATTCACACTGGTGATCCATCATGAGGCAGTGGACTCGGGGCGCGCAGACTCGCCCACGATTGGCTGGCACCGCCCAATCGCCATCACGTGACTACATCTAAGTACCGCCCACCGATAATGGAGACTCCCCCTGGAACTAACCTCACGCAGCGCAATACCTCCACTCTACGGCTGGGTGATACGCCCAAGCAAGAAAGAGAAGGAAAGCTTAAACACGCCAGACCACTGCGGGTCAGTCTCACCTGTGTGCAGCTTTCCGCTACGCTAGTCCACCTCACCAGTCCACTCCAACGGCTCATGTTGGACGGATCGACTGTACGAGTGTCCGCACGGATTATTTTTGTGGACGACGGTTAACGTTTCGTAGTGCCCGCGGATTGGCATCGTTAGCTGTTCTCGAAAGACTTTTATATATATATAACTATTCACTCTTACAGCATATCAAATTCAAATTTAGATCTTGGATATTTGCCGTAAAATTTTACAAAGCTACTACATACCTTCTGCGTGATTTTAGTGCGCATCTGTGACAACTCAAAGATTTAATACTTGATTGTTTCTGTGATTTATATTTTGTGCAACCTGTGGACATTTATTGTTTTGTTTGAGACTTTTCAATATCTTGCCAAGTACTGTTTGATTGTGTGCTTATCGCGGATTTATTTAACAGGACAAATTTAAATGTTTATTCTCTTTTGTGGAATTTATATAAAACTAAAGAATTATAAATTTGTATAAGAATGTGAAATGATCAATTAAGAGAACAGTGTACACTTTAGCCATGATGTAAATCTCTCTTGTTTCCACTTCATTTGGACAGTACGCATCGGAGTTGCCGAAACAGTGGGTGGTCAATTGATTCGTCTCTCCGTTACGAGGATGATGATGATGGACATGGGCATGTACGGGACCTATGGCAAACCTGACTCATATCCTAACTATGTGTTCTCGGGTCAAGGAAATCATCACCATCATCACCATCACCAGCCTTCATCCGTCGGCAGTCACGTGTCTGTGCCTCCTTCCCCGGAGGTAGCTCCAACTCATTACTACCCTCAGACTGCAGTGGCGCCATATTCTTCATCGTCTTCCGAGAGTTTCCTAACCGCCGATTCGGGCACATCGTCCAGTACGCCGCCTCAAGGCTTCTACTCTCCGACGGGTGCCGTTCTTCACGAGAATGGCTCCACCACGGCGATAATCTCCTCAGAGAATGGTCTGAGCTACACCAATCTGGATTACGCATCATCCTCATCGTATCCGAATCAACAGCAACACACAGTAGCCTCAGTGGATCCGCATCAAAGTTACCACGTTCAACAGCCTGCTTACCGAGAGGATCATCATCATCACCATCATCATCATGCACCCGGTAGTAGTAGCCTCCATCAAACCACGGTACCTCCAACTAGTCATCCAAGAACGGAGCACGATCAGCAACTTCATCATCAATCCTCTAGTCATCACCATCATCATCATCATCACCACGAACCCGATTATCCAATAGCAGTCGGTGGGACCTCGAATTATCTTCATCAATTGCCCTCCTCGGAGGAATCTTTGCATTATCAAACGCAGATTCAGCAGAGCGAGTTTTCCACGCACCCGCCGGGACATTATAAAGAAGAGAACTCGGACACAACTACCTATCACATTTTGCAGCAGTCCACTCACCTTCAACATCCCCATCAGCACGGGCATCATCATCAGCAGCAGCATTCACACGCGCATCATTCGCAGCAACAGCAGCAACAGCAACAGGCGCAAGTGCCCACGTACAAATGGATGCAGGTCAAGAGAAACGTTCCCAAGCCAGTCGGTAAGTGGCCACTATCCACACTTACAATTAGTTTAAATTTCCGGTCGAGTCGACGCCTATGCGTAGCGAGCAAACTAGCGTGAAATTAGGTATTCTATGGACGCGATCCGGTAGCCATTCGTTAAACCTCGTTCATCGCTTGATTAGTTTGGAGTACAAAGATGCAGAATCATGGCTGTCTTATCTTTCGTGGCCCCATTATTTGAGAAGCTATCATTGCCGGAGAGCATAGTACGCCACCGTTTTTAAAATGATATCGCCGTGAGAATTCAATTTAATTCAACTATCTCTACGACAAATCATAAATATTCAAAACTATAAGTACGCTTTTTCTCATTCTAATTGATATTGCTCATATAAATGTTTTTTTGCGACTTTCACAAAAAAATATGTTATTGCAATTTACATTATCATTCATGTAAATCTTCATTACGTTTTTTGTTTATCATCATAAACGTTTCATAATGCATTTTACATCTGATTAATATTACATTTTTACAAAGTGTATGAAGTTAAATAATCTATTTTAATTAAATTAAATAATTTATTTTGTAGTCTCAAAAAGCTCTTATAAAAGTTCATAGAAAACGTTTATTCGTTGATTACTAATGAAGCAATTTCAGTTCCTGGAAGCACAATTTGATCCAATCACGCCTAGTTGAAGGCACTTTACATAAATTCAATACATCGAAGTATAACTTCATAAAGTAACATTTGATAGAAGATCAACAATTTTTACGTAGATGGTCTTCAATTAAGATTGACAAACAAGGCGGACAGTTTGTCAGAGACAGAATGTGACGTGCTATTCCATAATCGCCAAGTCAGTGACTTTCAAACAATCTGTATGTATGAGAATTAATAAAGTGCGACACGTAATCTCGGTTTGCCATAATCATTAATCATACGCGCACCACCCAATAATACCCAGCCTTAATGTCATTAGTCTGCAATTTGCTACCGTATTTTTTATTGATTTTCCTTTATCTTATCTTTAAGAGATAATGTTCATCAAGAGATAAATATAGTCTTTAACTCTAGGAAATTAAATAACATTTTTTAAACTCAAGATAAATTAGGTTTATTAGATAAAATATTGTTTCGGCCGTTTTTGAAATTTTTATTTAAATTTGTTACCAATACGTAAAATATAATTACATTTTTATCGTAAATACAATCATAATAAATGGATAGAAAATGAGTTTATAATAACAGACTCGTATTATCATTTATAAAGCTGAACTGTACATGAATTCCGAGATAAGTAATGTCTTCCAAGATATTTGTAACGAAAACTTATCAGCACGCGTGATACTTTACCTTACAATTGACTTTCGTTTACGCCTATGAGACTCAATAGATAAGATTGCACACCTAAAACAAATAATAGAAAATATTGACACTGGTATTAAAAAATATTTTTCCACTACTATCATAAATCAACTAAATATTAACAAATTTATTCATAGTTCTAAAAAATGTGTTCATTATTATATTTAAATTGTATATTTTAAAAACTAGCTACACTTTTACTTAGATAATTGGATATTTATTTTAATCACAATTGGCCTACAAAATAGTATATTTTTATTTACTATATTTTACTATGTCTTCTCTTTCTGTATCAAATATTTGTTTAAAATTATTATTTAATATACTAAAAACAAAAGATAAATTTTTGTATAAGAATATTTAAGTAAAATTTATTGCAAATTTAAGGTTTTAAAATTATTAATAACCAACTGCTAAAAACTTTTCTAACAAAGATGTTACTTATGTATCGTATGCGATAAGAAGATTCGTTGTAAATATATTGTAAAATGACGTATCGGATTTATATTGTACAATAATAACAGAACGTTAACAGATTATGATAAGATTTGTGATTAAATAAAATCGTCTCATACTCGAATTTATCAGATTAATTTCTAATGATGATAAGATAATTAATTTATTAAATAAGTATATTTGTATTTGAATAAAACTTTAATGCATTGCTGAAGAAAATACACTTGTTTATATTTCCTGGTTTATTGATACGAGTATTCTTATCATCTATTTTAAACACTATTGCATATTCTAATGCGTTATAATATAATTAATATTTTATTATTTAATGTTTATTATTTAAATAGAATATAAGATTTGTATAGGAAATATGAATATATATAAATATCTCCATAATAATATATAATAACTCCATAATATAATTAAATTAAATTAATGTAAACTATAAATTAATTCACGAAAGAGTTTTTTAGTTTTTTAATTGCTTATAATTTTAAAAAAAAATAATTTTATTACGAATAAACTGATTCAAAATTGATCAATAAATATGCCACACACACACACACACACACACGAGAAGTATGACATCTTAATTTAAAAATTATAATATATACTATAATATATAGGGCATATGTGTATATGTGTATGTGCGTATCATGATTTTTATAAGTAATATATCTTAGCAAAACAAACTCTCGTACCATAAAAAGGTCTACGTATTATGTTAATGTCGAATTGATGACCATGAAAGTGACGTAGCGTGGCTCATTGAAAATAATGCCTAAAAAGCCGGAACAGTTCCCCTAACTACACACTAATTTGCTTAACGGCTATGGTGCTCCCCGCAATCTCCTCACTCAGAGAGTGAGTGTGAGCTTAGTCGTTGGATGGAGCTTGTCGGAATTACCAGCGTTTCACTTAATAGCTCATTATAATCGAATTAATAACGCCATCGCAGGCACTAAAGGGACTGACGTTTATTGCAGCAAAGCATGCAAACCGAAATGAAACTTTGTCACCCTCGTTTAACCCCTCTCGTTTTTACTCCTGCTATTACATCTTGATGTTTTTAATACACTATGTACAATTCAATTTTCTTCGACAAGTCTTTTACCACAATTATGCCATAAATATTTGTAGTAGTTGTATTATATGTAATCGAATTTTTTTAAAATATTCTGTAAACTTTTTCGTGATAGTTACGGCTATATATGATAAATAATACAATATCGATACAAAATAACAAAATATTATCAAATATATAAGTATGAAGCCCAAAAATATTGTTATGAAGATACTTAGAAGATAAATAATAGAATTGATATTTTCACAAATCATATACATATAATAACTGCATTATCACTAAGGAAGAATGAAAACTTTATTTTTAAATGTAATACAATTAACTGAACGCAATTATATTTAGAGCTGGTAAGAAGACATAGCACGCAACGAATACGTTACAACGAGAAAATTCGAAAGAAATAACGAGATGGGCGGAGCAGAGCAGTGGGGCGATTTCGCTAGATTTTGGTTGGTTAACTTTTTTGGTTGGCCGAGGACTTACAATAGCGCTCCTTTTTCCCTCCCTGCTTCCATAACATGCTTCAGAGGGTCCAGAATAGAGGGTCTCTATGGGGACGCGCCCGGTGCGGACCACCCTTAGTCAAGATTGGAGCGAGACAGGAGACGGAAAGACCGTCGTGATGCTGTCAACCCGCCCAATCTATCATACTAAACTCGATTTCTTCTCTCTATACTCAATAGCGGGATTGGCAATACCGCGCGGAGAAAAACGAGACAAACGAACGTCCCCTCGTAACATAGCAGTAATAATTCCATATCTTTGTCATGGTAAGAAATAGAGAATTTCGTATACTTTTGGAGATCTCAACTTGTCCGTGTGTTGTAATGCCTCAACGATACAGAAAAATACAAATATCGTAATATTTGTAATGTTTAATATTGCAATATATGAACTTTTATATCATATATTATCAATAAAAAATAAAAACCCCATTTTAGATTTTATAATTTCAGCTTCTTTCATTTAACGGCATGATATGATTAACGGCTGATATAGATTATGATTTATGCTGTATAGTAAAAAACAAGTAAAAGTTGACATTGTGACCACAATTATAATAATTCTTATACTATCATTCAATCTTATTGTTAGCAAGCACAGCATAATATTCCTGTCGATCGTAAAATCGATATAGCTACCTATCTATATAAAGTATGTTTTTAAACTGTTTTGTAACATATTTTGTATCATAATGTATAGATTAAATAAAATCACTTCAACAATAACGTTGGATTCAAAATGGATCATTCAATGGATTTATTCATACAGTATTAAATATTGTATAGTTCGTTTAAATTTCTATAAAGAATTGTTAAAACTTAATTCTCGTTGACTAAAATTGAAATCGTTAATTTATATGTTAAATGTGACAAGAAATTTATTTATATTTTTTAATAATAAATGATTGTTATGTTCGTAGAAAGTATTTAACATTGTATAATTAAGAAAATATTTTACTTATATTCTCGCCAGCAAAAAATAAAGAAATAAGGAAGAGCCAGCTAGGCATATCTTCACGTCTATCCTTGCTTATAACAAATACGAAATAAATAATATTTATCGGGAACACACTTCATGGATTGCTTCCCACGTTCAATGTTACCCTGCTTCCTCGAAGACTATCACCTTTTAGGCTGACTTAAAATATGCATGTCGCTATCGACGCCCTGACCGAATATATGCAGGGGCGGCATTACGGCGAGGCTAAAACTCACCATCAACTCGTCGGTTTCCTTACGTTCTCTTCGTGCGCTTAGATGTAATCGAACATATCCGTAATTATGTAATACATAAAAAATGAATAGGAAAAGCTTGCAACGTATAGCATATTAAATTTTAATTAAAGCAAAACGTTGTAATTAAAGGTGGAGACATATTTGTTAACAATACGTTACTTCACATAACAGTTTATCGGACTCTTATAAATATTATAGTATCAAATTCTGTAAAAAACATAAATATTGTTCATATATATGAGATTTTTATAGTCACGAGAGATTTCCTCACGAGCTTTATTGTAACATATTACTTGTGCATAAACAAGGTACTGCCGCCTTATCGATTGATAAACAAAAATGCTTCGTGACTACGCTCGCACGAACGCAGTAATTCGCTGACCAGCAAGGTCCGGATTATCCTAGTAGACGCAATAAGCGCACTTGCTAAATGTAAAATCTTCAGAAAATCTCTGATCAAGTTATCCCGTGGGACTTAAACCACAAAACGGGGCGTCGCTAGGCGTGCACGCCAGCCCTGAACTTGGGAGAGACCGAGAGAACGATAGCGAAGGGAATAAAACGTACGATAGAAGGAGAAAGTGAAGGAAAGACGGCGGACAGAGGGACAAGGATACGTAGAAACAGAAAAAGAGCACGAAGAGCTTCGACTGAAGATAGAGAGACGCATTGGATAAACGGGGAAGGAAGCGAGATAAACGCGAAGGAGGGCACGTCCGATTGAAGGAGAAAAAGGAAGGAAAGTCGAGCAAGGGAGAGAAAGAGAGAGAGAGAGAAAGGCAGAGAAAGAGAAAGAGAGAGAGAGACGGCAGAGATTGTGGGTAGAGTCGAACAACTGGCTGGGCATGTTGCGCGCCGCTCCGCAAGGGTCGCCGGCGGACGCGTGAGTGAGTGGCCCGATATCTCGCGAGGGGATCAGAGGATCGTTCGCGTGTTTCCACCCGGGCTGCCACCCGCCGAACCCGGCAACCCCGGATCCCGCAACACAACCCTGGCAGCAACTGACCCTCCTCTGGTCGACCCCCCCTCCTGCCCCTGCCGCCCCCTCAACGCGCCGGCAGCGCTGGCTGCCACCGCTTACTCCTGTCCGAGCGCGGCCCGACAGATCCGCTCGGCCGGACTCCGACAACCGCCGCCGACGCTGTCCACGTGTCTCGCCTCACGGTGATTTTCATTTCCGCGCCGCACCGCCGACGGCTGGCCGCTGTAATCTTCCTTCACGCGGCTCAATTGCCGTAGACGGTATTTACACGTTACTTTTAGCCACAAGCAGGGTGCTATTATGAACTCGATAAGCACTCTTCTTCATATCGAGCTATTAACGATTTTCGAGCTTAATAATGCGCATATTACTTCGTAGGGATCGAGATTAATAGTAGCTTTTGACTTTAGCAGGGTTTCAATTTATAAAAGATAAAGTGATCAAACTTTGCGATTAATTTACAGAGATAAATAGAGCGAATGACGAGATTTTGAAACTTACCGAACCGAAATTGCGATTAAAATGAAGAATTTTGCGAAGAGACTCTTCGTCCCCCAAAACAACGGTACCTATGTTACAATTCGGGGTGGATTATTGCGAAGAAAGCGCGCGAAACTTATCAACGACCCCCACGAGGTGTCGTGCTGAGCCTAATTTCACCGGGAAATGCTTCGGGCATACTCATGAACGCACACCCCCACACGAACGTAAACGCAGGGGAACCCGGAGTGTGAATGTCGAACGTGCTGCACGCAGCCCTTCCACACATACGTCGTTATGGTACACAACATTGCCTTTTCGTACGCGACTGTGACTCAGGATATTACCTATCATAATGCTGAAATCAACGCGGCCGTCGGGGCATGACAATGACTGACAGGGGGTTGCGAATGGAAGGAACTGTGCCGACGAAATCGTTTTGTCAGTTCTTGCGATAAACTTGCGGCTAGATATATTATCTTTGAGAAATTTTCTGGACGGAACAGGTGGCTCGGAAAATTTTATTTGCGTTTCTTAAATTCTCGACACATAATCATGGATTAGAATATAATTTCCCATAATTTTTATGTGAATATATTGTACGCAAGGATATCATACATGTGAGTTTTTGGAGTCACATTTTTAAAAGAGTGACAGCTACTTATGGGAAGTTGATCCTTTGATCGTACGGGATCATCTGCACTTATACGTGCTCTTATGCGTCGTAGTCTCCCCCTTCAAGGAACATTACGCAATTCAAATATTATTCAAAGGCTAAAAGCCGTGGGGACGGTATGACGTAAGGAAAGGTGATGGTAAACACAGGAGAATACAAGATGCTTGTGTATTATATTACAGGATAGAGATACGGGCGCACTGGTGCTTTTCTCAATTCACAGAATTTTCTGGATTCAGGATAAGACGCATATCTGAAACGAAAATTGTGAAATGGAAATAATTACCTAGAAAGTTATTTTTTTTGCCGTAACTCATAGCTTCACTTTTTTACTGACGCACTGATGATCCGATATATTCAGGATCCAGCTGTATTTGATTTGTACATAGTGTCTGGATTATCCGCATCAACGCCAGTCACCCAAGTTCCTAAATAAATACGTGCATTGTGTCTCGTGATAATTCAGTCATCCGCAGTTTAAAAGACAACGATATTTTTTACGGCTTATCGAAAGGACATTCTCAGTTATAATCATAAAATTTCGCTACGTTGCTGTAGTCTTTAGATTGCGTCTGATATTAAATAATTTTTTACGTAATAATCTTTTTACTTGAAAAATCTGTCCAATGGTTCATACCGTAACTGTGTGATTGAGCCCCTCGCAGAAGATTCGGCAGTAGCAATATAATCACAAGTCATAAAAGGTGACTGAGAGTGCATCCACATGTATCATAGAAGATAATTAAAGATGTCAATGTGCCTTGATTCGACGTTATTAAACACTCCTTTCATATCAACCCTTTTCTCTTCTCTATTTTACCGATATCACATTTATTCACGAAACAAACGCTTCCCAGCATTAAAGATTGCGACTATTAATTTCTACATGCAATATAGCGTTGAACTTAGGGTAAAAGAGGCCGCTGGCGTAAGAATATTCGATGCGTGCTCGTGATATAATTTCTGCGTAACATGCACGAGCGTAACTTGTCGATAATTCTTTGTGGTAACAGAGATTCGCACACACACACACACACAATCTCCATTTGCATATTGTAATTATTTATAAAAATACAAATCCATAATTTTTTTTTATTTACCGAATTTATTTATTAAAGATATACATCTCGTTCATTTATATCTATTATACTTTCCTACATGCATTGATTATATTATTATAATTTACATTACTATTGATATACGTGACTGATCTATTATAATTTACCAAAATTTAAGGATTTTTCTTCTACGTTGTATGGATACATCGTAGCAACCTTCGTTGTTGCCAAGGAAAATTCGTATAGAAAATCAACCGCACCGTAGTCGGTCCTCCGTTAAAGTGCTAAATTGATGAATGAGTCGCGGAAACGAGAAACATTTCATTGTATCTGGCACTGGCACGCCTAATAGAACTTGTCCAAGTTTATTATTCGGCTTGGAAAAGCGTAAGCTTAATGGCCGTAAACTAAATTCGGGACCTTGGTATAAGTGACTGATCTTTTCGGTTATATTACAAAATTCGCAAAAGTCATTTTATGAATATAAATATCTTGTATGTACGATGCTTATATAAAGTGATTTTCGCAGATACATAAGGAACGTCAGAATATAGTAACTTTCTAGATAGTAGATCAAACAAAAATGTATTATAAAAATATCGAAGGGCCAAGCTGGAGACATCGAAGGAAAATGTACATAATAGGGAAGACGTGACTTTAAGGCGGTGGCTTGACAGTTTTGTCCACCCCCTGCCATTAAGTAAATTGACTGCTACATACCGTAGTCTAAATAACAATCTAATTTTCATAATGTATCCTCATCCTTCTGTCGAAGCGTGTCACTTTTGCCCCTCAATATTTTAATTGCATTATCTTTCGAACTAAAAATTCGTCTATATTATAAGATACCGATTGAATATTAGTAATCGTATCTGAAACATCAGTAGAGCAGAAAAATCAAAAATTTCACGTAACGACGTAGCGGATGTTTGTTCTACAGCTGATGCAATTTGATCCAGATTTAGGGCTCAACCCTACCGATCTTTCAGCTTTGCACAGGTCATCTCCCTAAAACTGCTCCCCGGATAGTGACCAGCTGTTATGGCCAGCAAACGACTGTCACTTAAAGGATTTGACTTGATCTTGATTCGACACATATTGCGTCCGTGTCTGTTGCGTTTTCTATTATACTTAGAACGCTACATCCAAATTAGAAATAGAATGATTGTTTTCGTTCAATATTGCGTTTATTGTCGTATTTGACACTCATAAATCATCTTATCGAAACTTCTGCATCTGTTACATGTTAGTTACCTAAAATTTGCATTTGTATTTCAAGTAAGTTTTTTCTTAGTGGATATTTGGCCGACGAAAATCTCTTTTCACAGATATTTTGGCAAATCTAGATTACTGCAATAGAATACAATTAAAATTAAATGTAAACAAGAACATTATCTACATATTAACTCTATTGAAACTTGTTTTATAAAAAATATTTGATTTTCAATCGTTTAATTCCTGCTAAGGATTATAGATTGATCAAGGAACATATCAGCAAAACTAGCCAACTAATTTAATAATGTCTGTATACAAATACTTTATGTAAATACCTTATTTATTATAGCAAAAACAACGAATTTGTTTCAGCGACGAAAACAAATCCTAACGTGATCGAATTTGGTGGCGGCGCAACCGCAGGATCAAGCACGTCCGTATACGGAAGCACCGCCAGCGGAACAGTGAGTTGCATCGCCGGTTCATTGGCCGGTATCGCTGGTAGCTTCAACAATACAGGCCGCACGAACTTTACGAATAAACAGCTCACCGAACTGGAGAAGGAGTTTCACTTCAACAAGTACCTGACGCGAGCGAGGCGCATCGAGATCGCTTCCGCGCTGCAACTTAACGAGACGCAGGTGAAGATCTGGTTTCAAAACAGGCGGATGAAGCAGAAGAAGCGTATGAAGGAGGGTCTAATACCGGCGGATAGCACGAATGTGACGCCTCTAAGTGGTGCCAGGAGCAGCAGCAATTCCCCGACGGGCTCGTCCAGCCACGAAATCGGCGGTCTTGGCTTGTCTAGCTTCCCCAGCGACAACAGTAGGGAATCACCCCCATCTTCCAAGGATTGACGCGACTTTTGCTGCAGTAACGAACGGCACTACGGTCTATGATTCGACGACTGGTAGAGTTCGGTCATTATCGGAACTAGGAGTTTAATAAGAATCATGACAATTACTGCAGCCACGAGTCATTTTCCAATTCACTATTTCAGGCTGCATCATGAGAATGTAATACGGCAGAGAAGTTAAGACAAGTAATGTCATTCTGTATCCTGAAAGTAGAGGTATGTGATATATGTATATACGGGACACATCTATCTTCCCGTTTCTAAATTATAGAATATGATTGTGCTCTAATTCCATCATATTGTACGGATTATCCAGATTCAGAAGTGGCAAAGAAAAATTACGGTCATAAAAAAGTATTAATACAGTTTCATGTTACAATGTTTCTTCGTCTTTTCGTTTCCCGACTTTCGCCTCATTTAATTAGCGCTTTAAAGATGATAGATTGTACATTAATTTCGCGTATTATTTATTTTATGTATATACGTTATCTTAGTTCCCAATAAAATCGTATAAGTTTAAATTCGATCTTTCCACAATCCATCTCTTCAAGGTTACCATGTACCTCAGTTCATATAAGTAAATGTAAATGCTGATAATCGCGCGAATTCTTTATGTATTGCTAGTTAATTTCTTAAGAAACTTTTTCTGAGTATTACTCTTCGGATGTTAAAAAATATTAAGGAAACCCGGGGCATAACGGGAACGCTAAGGTTTATACAATAGTTTACAACGTATTAAAAATAAATAAATGAACTTTGTTTGGCACTAAAATATTCTTTGAAATATCCACTATAAGGAAAATACAAGTTTTACTACAAAAGAATAGTTTGAAAAGACGAAATTATTGTTTTTCGAAAACGTGAGTTAATCTACTTAGTTAATCTACTTATGGATTTTATGCGGGGCATAATGGGACACCTTATGAAACTGTTTATTTCTCAAATATTAATGTCCAAAACTTCTTAGAAATGATTCTTTACAACACGCAATATATGTAAAAATGTATTATTACACTTTCAATTATATAATAATAATTATTAAACTTTTCTTATTATAGTATACCTACATTTTTCTCATTAAAATATAAATAAATATTATTACAATATAGGAAAATGAAAATCAAAATGTGGTGTAATAATTTTTGGTGCAATATATTGCACAACACACATAACATATATACTGATATATCATATAAAAGGAAAAATAAAACAAATGTCTTGTTATGCCCTGAAATATATAAGTTTACTTTAGGTAATATAAATTATCGCAGACAATCGATATTTGCACAGACACTTTACTAAATTGACAAGAAAAGATCATTTAATAACGTAAATATACTTACAGTAATAAAAAATATAATTTTATCTTTGCTTACCATATGTAAATGTCTCTAAGAAACTGTAACTCGCGGAGAGCATAGCGAACGCATTAAATAATTTCTAGTATCTTTCAGCTAAAAATAATATGGAAACTGATAACAGCACGCGGGTAGGGACATCTAAGATAATAATTTCCATACATTTCATTACATGGCAGCATCTCTGTAAAGAAATATCGACCATATCCCATTATACTCCGTGGTCCCATTATGCCCCGCCTTCCCCTACATTTTATATTCAAACTGTTCTCAAATGTCAATATTTTATCGATAACATGTTTAACATGTAATTTTCTTTATTATCTTTTCGACCATATGAAATTTTAATTCAATGTACATTTGTAAATGAATTTCTCTAATTCAGCTATTCGAAATGAATAAAATAATACTAAATTATGTCACATTTTCATGTTAAAAGTAAGATGATAGCAATTGAATTCTGTCATCCGCTTATTTCTTAACCCTTCCAGTACCCTATAATCAATAAATTGCATTATTTAACAATTCCTAAATTTTATATTTTACTTTTTTTATATATCAATTTAAAATATATATTATTAAAAACAATTTATATCATACTATATGTATAACTAATTAAATAATGCAACTATAAATACACCATGTTTAAATAAATGAAATAGATGTTTCTCATGATGTCTTTATTTTAAAACTAAATTCAGAATTAAATCTAATAAAAAAATATTTTAAGATATTTCTATTCCATTCGATACTGGAAGAGTTAATTTTATTCTTACTATGAAATAATTATAACCCAGTGAGAAATTACAGGTCGGAAAAACGACTATTAGACGTCTATGTTGTCTAATTGTCGTTTTTCCGACCTGTATTTCTCACTGGGAATAATCTTAAAGATTACGGAACAACCTAAATGTCAAAATATATGTAAAATATCGCTATTGAAATTATAATAGAAGACATATTGTATCAATTTAATTTTCAATTCAGAAGAAAGCTTTATGACTACGATTTATGATTGATTATTCTATTAATTATTCGAGGATTGAATGAATTAAAGTCAATCCTAAAGCGCCAAATTGGTCTCTATAAAATATTTATCTTAACGCGTGATAACAACAGTAGACAGAAATATCCCTGATAATCACAAAATTTTACGAGTAATTATCTAACGGTGATGATTTAATAACTAATAGGGTAATTCTCCCCCAACAGTGTGTATGTATTTATATGTAAATAATATTCTACGCAAACACTATGGGCCAATAAAATTAATCACAAATACATATAAATCCCCATACAACAAATTTAGAATTAATATCCAGAGCGAGATATTAATAAGTTTTCGTTTCAAACTTTTTATCGGCAAATTTATGAAAATAACATGATTGCGACTGAACTATCAAGTGAGTTGAAGGTTCGCACGTTTAACGTATACAAATTAGCATAATCGTACATATTTATGTGAATTACATGATGGTCCATTTGAATGCTCCGTACCTATAAAGACATTCCTACTACGATAAAATGTCATTAGTCTATAATATCATGTAGACTTCTGTAGAAAGAATAAAATATTATTGTATTAACTAGCGCTGTTTATTTATATCCCTTTGTTATATTTAAATTTTTTTCCTTTACAAAATTTTCTCGAAATATATATATTTTTTATGTTATTATCTATATTGCAAATCTAAATACACGACAGAGAGACTTTGCCAATTTCTATATTATTTAAATATGCATCTAATATAAGAATAAGCTATAAAATATATTACCGACCCTTTCTATTCTCCTCATGTCGGATGTTGCCAAGACATACTGTAGATGGCGTCTATTTACAATACAGAGTAAAGTCACTATATTTATAAAGTACCGCAATTGAAAAGTTGTGGCACGTTGGAGCCAATATGGCGGTCGAAAATCCTATACGTTTCTACACTTAGGGTTGGTTTATAATAGCCGTAACCGTAAAAATTGGCCAATCGTAGTCGATTTATACAAGAATTGGCCAATACCAATGGCCAATTTTTACGGTTACGGCTATTATAAACCTTTAGATTTGAAATAGCCGCGTACTGGAGCCAAAATGGCGGCACTATTGCGGTACTTTATAAATATAGTGACTTTAATACAGAGTACAGAGACCCTCTAATCAGAGACTGGCCATAAGGGGGCCACTTTTGATTGGTCCGCCAGTTTTGTGAAAAACACGAGAAACAGAAAGAGAAAGAGATAGAAAAGAAACAGAGAAAGAGATAGGGAAAAAGAAGCGATAGTGAAGTATATCCTTCTCTCTCGCAGGATTTTGACAAAATCGCCTTAGTCCAATATTTCATGTGTCGCACGACAAATTTTTTAGACATGTTGATTGGCTGCTGGATAGAGAATTCTCGAGCCAGAAATTCTCTATCTTGTAGCCAATCAATACGCTTGAAAAATTTGTCGTGCGATACATGAAATATTAGGGTGCTTCCCCATGCAGGTCAAAAATTCGGAAAACGGAATCTCGGAATCATTCTGATTGGTTAGTCCCATGGGGCTTGTATTGTGCCCCATGGGGCTAACCAATCAGAATGATTCCGAGATTCCGTTTTCCGAATTTCTGTCTTTCATGGGACAGCTCCCTTAGCCCAATATTTCATGTGTCGCACGACAAAATTTTTAAACACGTTGATTGGCTGCAGGATAGAGAAATTCTCGAGTCTCTATCTTGTAGCCAATCAATACGCTTGAAAATCTTGTCGTGCGACACATGAAATATCGGCCTTATGGCTCTTGCAGACCAGCGCGATTTAGTCGCGCTCGACGCGCGATATCCAATGAGCGTACAGAGATGAGCGGAAAGGCGGTACGTTCATTGGATATCGCGCGTCGCGCGCGACTAAATCGCGCTGGTCTGCAAGAGCAATAACGCGCGGCAAGAAACGACGCGGTAGCCAATCAACGTGTTGCTTTTCCGTTAGAACCAGAAGTTTATTGACTACCGCGCCGCGCGTAACGCGTCAACGCGTCCTGTGTGCTGTCGCCCAATAGCCTCACTAGGGCTGCGTTTCGTTTCACGCATATGCGCGCATTTATCTATAGTTCATGTCACGTAATCTGTAAAAAATGCGCGCATATGCGTGAAACGCAGCCTTAGTAGTTCTCTCTCTTTCTTCTGATCGTTTGGTGGGGATTAGTAGGAAAGAGAGAGAACTACTAGTGAGGCTATGGGTGCATCCAGATGCACAACCGCTCACTGAGCGCTCAGTGAGCGGTTGTGCATCTGGATGCGCCCTATGTCTGCACCGTCATGTTCCCACGCTGCCTCTAAAGGCCCGAACACATAAAATGCATAGCGTAGCATAAGCATAACATAAGAGCGCTGGACCAATGAGCATCTTATATAAATCGATATGGCGACTTTATGCTGGATGCTCATTGGTTTAGCGGTCTTATGTTATGCTTATGCTACGCTATGCATTTTATGTGTTCGGGCCCTTAAGCCCATCGCACATGAAATGCATAGCGTAGCATAAGCATAACATAAGACCGCTAAACCAATGAGCATCCAGCATAAAGTCGCCATATTGATTTACATAAGATGCTCATTGGTCCAGCGATCTTATGTTATGCTTATGCAGCCTATGCAATTTCATGTGCGATGAGCTAATGGCAGGGGCCGGTCTATCTATATAAGTCTATGCGTTCAGTAAACCCATGATAGTAGAGTCCTATATAAAGGCTCAGACACAATGAAAGGAATAAGGAACAAGGAATTAAACATAGGGAATTGGGATGTGGAAGAAGGAAGAAGGAAGATATTTTCCTTCTTCCTTCTTCCACATCCCAATTCTCTATGTTTAATTCCTTGTTCCTTATTCCTCTCATTGTGTCTGAGCCCTAAAGAGA